>APFE030662271.1:0-47370 GCA_000404065.3 Pinus taeda
ATCATTAAATACAACACTAGGAAATAGGAAGTTGTACCCAAACCCCATAACTATAGGAACTAATCCTAAACTAGGGAGAAAGTTACAACAATGTAACCATTTTCTCCATTAATAATAAAATAATATTAATTATTCTCAACTTCATATCCTATGAAATCAGTCATCACTAATATCATTATAATTTTTTAGGTGAAACCATACTTACCTCACCACTTTTTATTTTTTACATATATAATATTTATTTATAGTTTAATTTGTATTAAATTTAATGATGATGATGATTAAGTGGTCTATTGAATTTTAAGAAAACAAAAATTTAATTGTGATTTTTCAAGATTTATTTTTATGATAAAAAATAAGGGAAAGAAGTTCCAAAATCATTATAGTTTGGCTGAATTACCATGTCAAGAAGATTAGAGGTGTGGCAAACGTTAGGAAATGAGAGCAAATCACTCTAAGTGTTTTTCATCTTCCACCATCTTAGTATCGCAAAGGTGATAACTATTTTGAAATTTTGATCACTGGTCTTAAATTTCAAATTAAAATGTTATTTTTTGTGATTTTTATGTTTATTTGTTGTTAACTATTTGTTTCTGAGAATGGTACTTAGTTTGCATGGTTTTGTTCATTTTTTGATAGCTATGGTTAAAAATTGTTGTAGTTATTATTGGGATTATAGTGTTGTTAATTGTTTGGGTTTAAAAAAAAGTGAAGTCGTTACCATGGTTTTGGTGTGAT
The DNA here is from genome assembly GCA_000404065.3 of Pinus taeda. Lineage (NCBI taxonomy): Eukaryota > Viridiplantae > Streptophyta > Pinopsida > Pinales > Pinaceae > Pinus > Pinus taeda. The sequence goes on from APFE030662271.1 coordinate 739, forward strand.
TGATTCGTTGTTACAACTGGTAATATATCTTTTAAATCTTTGGATACTATTTGTTACCTTCTTCTTAGTTTGAAATTAACCATTGATTCCCCTGTATCACAATTTTGTCACATTTGAAGAACGCGGCTCCCTGTAAATCGGAGAACTCTGCACACAGTCTCATCACTTTTTCAAAATTCAACGAAAAACCAACATTCCATTCGTTGACACGATTCATCGTTGGATGCTGTCAACGTAGCGAACAAAATTGAATGTTGGTTAACTACTCCTAAAACACCGAGCGATTTTCAAGGAAGAGCGGTAATCAAGGGGATAAAACGACGGGATGGTACTTTGAGGAAGTGTGGGGTGCATAGGATTCGACGAAGTAGATCTATGAATCCTACTAAATTTGGAGAAGCTAGAAATGGTAGATAATGCTCCCTCGCCTTATATTCTTTGGGCAATGTCCAATTGTTCCGAAATGAGGAACAAAACACATCATAAGGTGTTCTCACATTTAATGTTCTGCTTATTTTTCTCTCAAAAGTTCTTCTCATCTCCTTAACATGAGCTAAATAGTTCTTAATCCTTTCAAATAATTGAGAATCAAGAAAGATCAACTTTTTCTCTAAGTGTATGACCTGACTTTCATCAACCTTGTCAAATAATGTCTTTAATTTCTTTCAAACATCATGAGTATAGTCAATCTTGCTCATTTGAAAATGACTTTCTTGAACAATATTGGTCATAATGACCCTGACAACCTCGTCTTTCTATCCATTGATGTAACAAATCAGTTGTTCATCCTTTGGATCTGGAATAACTCTTTGTATACTGTTAGAGCTCTTTGCTCTTCAACAAGTTTTCCATGTTTGGTCTCCAAATGACATAATTTTGTCCATTCAAAATGTCTAGATCAATTTTGGAATCTATCTTCAAAATTTTATTAGAATTGAACTATTCAAATGTCAACAAATCAATTAGCACAAAGTTAATCACTACAAGATCCAACTCAACATATTTGAAGGCAACAAGGCTAGGTCAAAACCGATAGTTCTCATACCATGTTGGGCAATGACCTGGATAGAGAATATATAGTAAAATCTAAAAGAATTAAATAGAAGAGTAATAATGATTTGATATGATGGGTGGCGTTTAAAGACATGCTACAACACTTTAGCACCACATGTAATAAAAACATCAAAATGCATGATAATGAGATAATTCATCACCACAAGATTGATATAATTCATTCATATTCATATCCATATCATTGGGTCCTTTACTTATATTCTCTAAATCAAATTAACTCTTTTGGATTGTGGAAGATTTGGTTCATTGACAAGTGTTGGTAATTCCAACCATTTTTGTGAAATCTATTATGTTTTTGTCAACTCATCTTTTTGTCAACTAATTGGTTTCCCTATTTGACTCAATCATTCAGTTGATCTCAAGCATTTAGTTGATCTCTAGCCTTCAGTTGATCATATGGTCAAATCCTCTATTATTCGATCACTAGACTATAGTCAATCCCTCAACTGACTTTCTTTTGTTAGTCGATCCTCCGTTATTCAATACTTTGACCGACTCTCACTAGAAGCTCTAGAGGTGTGATGAACCAATAAGACCTTAGGTTCTATCTTGTGAGCATTAAATGACAAGACGATCATGGAGTGACCTTCTTAAGGGATTTTCTTACCCTAAGGAGCTTGTCTATTGTGGCGTATCTTTCAAACCTTATATCTTTCTTGGCTATTGTTGGGCTATGAAAAAAGTATTTCTTCCTACTGCCCATCCCCCTTCTCTTAAGAGGATTATCTAATGCAATACCACCTTCAATAGAAATGTCCTCTTTTGAATTAGATTTAGAGCACAAATCATAATTATATCTAACAAAGATTTTGTGAGAAGTAGATAGATATTCTTTGCTTTTTAACGAACATGGATGTCAGAATGTTATCCTTCTAGGCTTCACAAGAAGGTAAACCCTCATTTGAAGTGAAGAAGAAGGGATAGCTGGAATCATTGAAGAAGGAGAGGTGGGATTGTTAGTGCCTAGTGAGATTGTGTTAGCTAGAACAAGAGGACACATGTCAACCTTCTGCTTGCTAGAAAGGAGAGAGACTTTGAGTCTTGACAAGGAGATTCAATTATTGAATCTTGAACCTATTCCTTTAAGTGAGATAGAGGGGGATGAGAATAAATAATTTTATTCGATAAGACTACAGAAAAAGGATTGAGCATTGTATGGGGGATTTCCTTTGACTCAGTATCTTTCCACAAAACTTCAACTTTCTTAGCCTCTGACTCTAAAGGAGAGTAAATATCTGCCTCTTAATCTCTGTGAAAGCCCATGGAATCTTTCTTTCTCCAGAATTTAATAGAAGATCTACTAGTGTGCATTGACAATTTGTATTGTGCTTGCACATGCCCCACCTCATACCATGAAAAGCAACTAACAAATTCCTCCAATTAATCAGTATTCTAGAATCAAGAATTCATTGTCATGACCAATTCAAAAATTTCAAGTAATTTTTCATGTAGGTCCATCACATGTTGTAAATGTGCCCATTGATAATAATGGTTAGAGCCCCAACCTTCTTTAAGGCGAAGAAACTTCCCAATCTTATTACTAATGAATTCTAGGGCATCCTTTCTCCAAAAATACAAGAGTAAGTGCAAAAGAATGGTCCACATATACTGGATAATATTTGGTTCATGTTTGGGATTGAATTCCAACCCTCACTCCTAACAACTAAGCCTATTGAGCATCAATTCCATTTTTGGTGTAGAATTACCTTCATATCCATAGAATTACTAAAAATAAAAATTTACCAATCTCTTACTAAGGCATGGTAGACTACGGTGTAACCCAACACGGGCCTCTAATTTTTTTTCACACAACTCCAAAGGTTTGTAAGTTGAAACACTTTACCACTAAACTAGGCAACCGAATATTTTTCCACAAAGCTCAGGATCTCCTCCAATTTTAGATCCTGGCCTACTAGCATTCACACTTTTTCCTTCGTTGGCTTAATGCATCATTTCTTCATAGGTAGATACCTTTCCTCAAAGACTTTCATGTCATATTTAGAAGGATGATCAATGAAAAGTATTATAGCTTGATTGAGATTCTCTAATTGAAAAGTGTGAATACAATCAAACAAGGAAACCTAAACTCCAATATCTATCATACATTTGGATGACCTACTTCCTCAAGTTAGATTTTCTTAAAGTTGAGGAACAATTATGATTAATGCCACCTTGCATGCAATAATGAGCATCGAGATCCATTATGTCTTTCTTCCTATGATTTTCTCCACCTGTACATGATAAACGGTTATGATTAATTTGGATCTTCTCTCGATATTTCTGACATGATTCCTTAAATTCATGTTCCATGTAAAATACCTGGATAGGACTAGGGCCCAAGTGCCCCCATAATCCACTTCATCCAAATCCATTTAAATATTCCAATATTACTACCCTTTTTGGAACAATTGTGTCAAGCAAAAGGGAGGGCAAAATCCATCCATGCCTAAACTTCCTCACTTGAAAAAACACAGATCTAAAAGGGGGCTAGAGTATGTCTACCTTCATAAAATTTAGCTATTGAATCATTGTGTGGAATCAGGGCCCATGTCCCACAAACAAAGAGGTATCACAAAGGGTTCCATAGGATTTGAAATGATATTTATTGTCATTTTTAGATCAAAGATGTATAAGTGTTTAAATCTCATTTATCTTACATGGGTTTCATAATTTTTGTATTTATTAAATATTTTTAAGGTACAATTTGTAGGTGGCATGCTATTATTTAATAATGTGAGCATATACAAGTTGTCGCAAGCCTAAAACATAGGTAAAGTTGCAAGTTGCTTCAAGGTAGAGCACATGCATATGTGAATCTTGTATAAACAATGGTTTAGGAGATAACAAAATCATACTGGTAACCACAAGGAAGATATGCATTTGTTTTAGGGTTTGATCTGGAATATTGAGGTTAAAATTAATCATATGACACCTAGGGTTATGCATGACCTCAACCTTTCCCAACATGTCAATTTGACTATGGTAGGGACATTAACCCGTGTCTTCATGCTCATACACATTGTACATTAATATAGTTATTTCTAGATTTTAATTAACTAAAAAAATGATCTTCTATCCCTAGGACCTCATGAACAAGCATATGCATAAATAGTTTATAAAACTCAATAAATTTGATTGATGATACACGTTATGCATTCTTGTTACTAACATCTCAATAAAAACTTATGAAATGATTATAGTTTACAACAAAGGAAGTTGTGCTTCTATGTACTTATCATTATCTTATTATACATAAAAAATTATGAACATTGAGATTCATTTCCTCTCCTTTGATAAATTCAATAACTCTATTTGCAAGTTTGGAAGTGACATGATTGTTGTTTCTCTTTACTCCGTATATTTCAAACCATATTAGATATTTAGTAGAAAATGTGTTCTTATCTTTGAAGTGTTGCACACTCATGACCATTTACTATTTTTTGGACCATATTGTATGCTTGCAATCCATGGGAATTTACATGGAGACATTTTAGGAAAAAAATATTATGACACATTTTGATATAAAGCTACTATTAAAATAATTCATTTCCAACGTTTTATGCATTGAAAGAAAATATGACTATTCTTTATTCAAAATAATTTATTTCCAATGCTTTACGTATTGTCTATTCTCCATTCACACATTAAAAAACATCACTCAAATGAGTAATCAATATACAAATTAGTAAACTATAAAGATTAAGAAATACATCATAACTACACCCAATTTATAACATCTAAAAATTGTAATCATTTTACAAAATATTATCTAATTCTAAAACATGATGAGAAAATAAAAAATTTATTCACTTTACAAATTAATAAATCACACTCATCACATCTATATATTAATAACTTAATCAACTATCTCTCAATAATGCGTCAAACAAAAATTCATATAAACCAAAATGTAGAAATAATGTTTACATGGTAAATTTAGAGTTAGTTTGAGATTGTGTTGAAAAAATATCTCAACTTCCTTATTCATCTTTGGCTCTCAAGGCAACTATATATGTATCACATTTGATTTCTAGAGCACATATGGGCTTGGGCTTTGGCCGTCAGGGCCAGAAAATTTTGAAAATTGTGATAGACAATTCTTGTAAATAAGTAGACGAGGGAGGAGATTATGTTTTGTTAGTTCTTTTTTAAGTGTAGAACTGTGCTTTCGGAGTTGCTGCTCGTTTGATTTTCGTGGAGGTTTTCGACGGCCCCCTAGAGATTGACACAGTGAACATGGAGTTTGGGAAGAATTGGTGGCATGTGCGCAGAAATCACCGAGTCCGTGATAAAATCACTAGCATCATGCCATAATCAATGCCAAAATTGGAGCTGAGTTTGTACTATCTACCAATTATGCTTGCTGTATCTAGTTGAAGAGATAGATCCCAGAGCAGAGTCGCAGATCGGGAGGGGAGAACTCGACAAGTGTTGCAGAGTGCTTGCGTGCGCGAAGGAGCCTACCGAGACAACTTCTGTACCCAGTGCAGTGCCAGATCTGAAGTCCATAGCCTTTGGATATAGCTATAATTCGACATTGGATTCAGATGGAGCTGCAAAATTGCCCACTATGAGTCTAGGTGTGGATTCGGATGCACCAAAGACAACGAAGCCATGTTGTCTTGTATCTGTACGACCATGTGAAGAGGATTTGATGGAATGGCGGTTTCAGAGGAATTCAGGAGAAGTCCTCCTATGCTCATTAATAGCAGAAAAGTAGAAAAAGAGGGAAATAGTAAGAAGAAATGCAAAAAACACGTAGTGAAAGTTGGCACATGAACTTGTTGGACCACCATTTCGTCTCAAAGGAGTGGCATAATTGCAAAGTATCAACCCACAAATAATAAACTATGCTCAATATTTACACCTCAAAGGAGATTTACATTTTGTAAGTAATTATAAATAGAAAATTTGATGAACATTGCCAAACTTTTATAATATTTAAGCTAAAGGCATTCTTTCAAGCCTAGTATCACAAAAATCCATGATCTTGTTATTCAAGGAACTCATAATATGAAGATGATTTTTCACTAATAGTCACCACGGGGGCTTCACAGACAAAGCAATACTATATCACGTGTGTTCATATTAGGGCATAAAAAATAAGAAAAAATGAAATAATATATTGAGCATATAATAGGGGGTAAAGGGTTTTTATATGTTGTATAGAAATATGTGTATTATAAGGTATTGTTTATACAATATACTGGCTATGCAAAGGCAAAAAAGAAGTGGGATGGAGAAATAGAGGTTTAAGAGTATTGTGGGAGTATCTAGAATGGGAGGGAGAAAGAAAAATCTATGGTAATATTAGGTCCATGGTAGCCTAATATTGAAACCTATGGCCCTAGTATTGATATGCAATTCATGGTAATGTTAAATTCTTAAAGTAAAAGTGACATTCTCCTTTATCTTTAATTTTCATCATTTTACTTAAATTTTTAACATTACCATGAAATGACTCGTGATGTTTGAGAGTGGTTCCGGCTTCATTAGATTTCATATGGAGAAAATAAAATTTTAAATCTCACTCAAAATCCAGCAAACTTATTAGTTTTTCAGGATTTTAGGATTGGGGGAATTGCAATGTTTCCATTGGATTTTTTCTTGTACTAGGGTATGGAACTCATATTTAATCAAGAGAACCAAGCCCTCTATGTACCTTGATGTTAGTGACATTGGTTGTCAAACTCCTCTATCATGACCCTACTAAAAATGTACCTATCACTCAAACAAAATCTTGACTTGACATGCTACGTTTTTTCTATATTATGTTAATGCTTAGAGGGTGATATTAATGAAAAAGATCCCAATATAGGCGATGATTTTGATGATATTTAGGTATTTGTTGTGGCATGATTTTTTTGGATGCTAGAGGCCATCCAGAGCCTATTTGTTGATGTATTTTCAGTTAAGAGATGGATTTCACTCGATGTTATTTTGGTTATGTGCACCCTTACATGCTATATAAATGAGAACTTGTAATTTGTGGACTTGTGGTTGATGAAGATTATAACTACTATATGAATGATGTTATATGGTTTATTTCATGTTTTTTTATCACAAATTCATCATTCTACAAGCTTTTTTTTGACATATATGCATCAAAATATATATTATAAAAATTCACTCCCAAAATTACTCACAACTTGGGAGCTTTTGAAAATGTCACTCCTCACTCATGCTTCCACTCCCACTTCCCACGTCTACTCTCACTTCCCTCTTCTGCTCCCACTCCCAAGCAACCTTGCTCTAGAACATACATGCACCAAATTACTAATACCTTTATTATCTATGTTGCTAAGTTAGCGATCCTCCCAATGATGGGGCAATAAAGAAGACAACAAATATGGCACCTTCACCCTTTCCTTACATTAGTGAAGAATAGGTTGAATAAAAGTGAAGGAGACAATGATACCGACTATTGCTTGGTAGAGGGAGCATGCATGCCACAGGAGATCGTGAAATAGACTATTGTTTGGAAGAGGGTGCATGCATACTAAGGGCACACATGTCACACCTTCAATTAATTCAAGTTTAAATGTTGTTTTAAATTTAGCAGTTTTAGTTTTGGATAGAGTTTTTCTATTACTAGATATTTTCTTTTGTTATTTTTAGCATGCATGATTTATTCTTACTAAGAGGGTGCAAATCCTTAGTCAATTAGAATACTTATGCACAAGAAATTCCCATCTTAGGTAGAGGACACAAATCTCAATGAAGGGATGCATGCTTGCATGCTCCAGTTCATCTTTTGATGTAGACATGCTTACTTGGCACTCTTACCATGCAACTATAGTACACTAGGTGATCAGGTTAGGGCTATGATTTGTCAAAGTCCAAGCAGATAGGATTTTTCATATGTCCATATTCAATGTACTTTCTCTCCTCTTCCTCTTCTATAAGTGAGATGAATGGTGCGTCATTGTGTTGGTTATGGCGGTTTTGTTTTGAACTGTTGTAGTGTATCTTTTTCAATATTCAATACAAGATATATGCAATTGAGTGTTCAAATATATGTATTTTCCATTCAAAATTTCCATAATATGTATCTATAAATCAACCAACTTATATTTGCCTCTTTTTTATTGAAACTTTCAAGTTTTCAGCTACATAGTATTTAGGTTATTCTTTCTAGGTGCAGAATCTGCTTACCATTGTTAATGAAAATAAAGGAATATAAATATAAAGGGGTATAAAAAATGTTAATGAAAAAATGGATACCTACAATATCTAGTGAAAGTAGGGGCTTTTTTAATTGGAAAGGTGTACTGGGTTCATATTGGTAGGGCGTTATAAAATGATTTTTAGAGGGATCTTTCGATATGTAGTCAAATTAAGGGTACTGTTTAGCATACCATGAACACACGTGCTATGTTAGAGATTCATTGAGTGAATCCCCCGTGACAGTCACATAATGTTTGCATAAATCTCGAGCTCTTTCCCCATCATCAGTTAGAATGTAAACACAAAATCAAGTGGTAGAAGCTTGAAATTATCAAAGAATGTAGGGCACTGATAGTAAATGGGGAGAAGTATGCAGTATATTTGATATGATTTGCACAGATCGATAAATAACAATTATTGGTTTTGTTCCAATTTGTTGTTTAGTTGTTGTTTTTTTTGTTAAGCTTGGTAGGACTCTCCGATTTTCGAGTTTACATGTTTGTTATTTACCCTGCTGCGGGGGTGGAGGGCGTAGCACAAGATTCAAACCCAAGATATCCAGTTCGGTGAGACTTCATTCTACGACCATCGCTACTTGAGCTACCCAAGGCGGACTTGCTTAGTTGTTATTTTATTTGTAAAACTATTTTGTGTAAAAGACTAATTAATGAATAGAGGAATATAATTAAATTAGTGGTTCTCATGTTCTTTGGTGCCGAGAGCATATGACTAATTTGATTGTGTGAGTATGTTATACACTGATGGGTCTTGTTGTGCTTTGAGCTTCAAGAGCATCAATTATAGGTCAATTTATGAGATTATTTTATGTAGAATGGTCAATTACATAATTGACTATTGGATACAGTCCAGTATCGAGATTGTCCTTTGGGAGATTGAGAAACATCAATTATACAAAGTTCATTAAAGATAGTTAGAGGTGTTTATGTTTTAAATGGAGTTGAAGTGATAGCTTGAAGATGAGGTGGTGAAGAAAGAACAATGTTTGTGATATTCCAGAGTGGATATGAGAGCTAATGAAGACCAACTAGATGAAGATCAGTTTCTTGTTGTAATATGTATTTTCTATATTGTAATTTGTGTTTAATTTTGATATGTAAGCATTAAGGGAGGAACTTTGAGATAATACTTACATGGTAAATTTAGAGTTGGCTTGGGATTATGTTGAGAGAATATCTCAACTTCCTTATTCATCTTTGGAATATGTTAGATCTCAATCCAACTATATATATGTATCATATTTGTGAATAAACGACGAGAAAATTAGTTTTATGTGTGCAAATTGATTTTCTTTGTCCAAATTAATACATCAATAAATCATGACTCATAATTCACCAATAAAAAACATAACCCTCTTGTAATTTACAAATCTTTTAGTAATACACATTGATGAGGCTTTTAAAAAGACCATAGAAATATACAAATTTTAACCAAAAAAAATTGTATAAATTAATATAACAATAATTATGTAAAGTAAGCTAAATTATCAAACAAACCCTTATCATAAATATCTTTAATTACTACAGATCTTTTTATAAAATTATATTTTAATTAATTTAAAATTAAACATACAAATTTAAGATATTTTTAATAAATTTAAGAGTGTAAAATTAAAATATATTTCCAAATAATTAATAATTGAATCTTATCTTCATCCCAAAATTTTAATATTTGATTATACCCTATACGCGTATTGACAACAACTAGATTATCATACAAACCACAATAATTATAACCCAGACCAAATAATTATAGCAAGTAAAAATTGTCAAATTGGAAATCTAATTGGGTTCAATCGCCCAATATTAATGGAGTTGATGTTTGATTAACATCATTTGTGACAACCTCAAATGAAGTTGATAATAAATCTTTACACATAGTCTACATATGTTCCTCTCAATATTCAAAGTGGTATATGGAAAATAATAAGAGAGTGGTATATGGAAAATAATAAGAGATAGATCAACAATAGTCATTGGTTCTCTATCTATTGCTTTTAGATTCTCTTTACTAATGTTAAATTCACTTTTCATGTGGTTATAGCAAGTCGTTAAGATGACACCTTAGCATTCAAATTATAGTATTTTTTTTTTAGCATTTTTATCCCTTCAACTAGGAAAATATAATTCTCCTTCTTGTTCGTGATCAATCCTTTTTGCATTGATCATCTCATTTTGTTCCTTATTGTACAACAAATAAGAAACACAGGTGATAGCCACATATAAGCATAGACCTCGCCTCTTTTCATGGGTTTTCATTTTGTTGTTATTTGAGAATGCTTTGTTTCCGTACTCTGAAACTTTGCAAAGCGTTAACCCCTTAGGTTTTGGGTCATATAACACGACGATTGCATATGTTGAAAAGCAGAGCTTGAGAATTCTGAGGAGATATATTTTGTATTGCTTATGAGATGTATTTTGTAGAAATTTGACCAAAAAAAATACATGTAAATATCAATGTGGAATATGGTTTCATTTAACTGATTGCTTTGTAGGTGGTCTTTAATTGTTGGACAGATGCCTATGTCCTATGATTTCATTCACAACATGTAGCTAAATTCCAACATCAGGACAAAGTGTTTCTCTCGTTTCCCACAGTGGCAATTTAAACAACCTTTAGATCTCAACTGTTATAAGCATATTGTTAATAGGTTGTCACCAAATTTCTTGTGAATCGACGAGCTGTGAATAGGATGTTGCTGACTCAATATGTAATATTGAATAATATTATAGATTTTGCAACACACAACCTTGCCTCCGAATCTCATCTTTGGATAAGTTTGAGGGATCAATTTTAAAGATTATTTGGTGATCAAATTATACTTACCTTGGGATTAGTAAGTGTTGTTGCATGCCACCCTATTTAGATAAGATTAGTCTTAGTTTATTATAATAATATTAGTTTTAAAACTATATAACCGAATGATATGTTTGCATGCCTAATCCTACTATGCATATGACAAATTGATAAGTAAGCTTCATCATTAAAAAAAATAGGATTATCATCTTTGACACGTAAAGAATAAAAATATTGATTTTCCTTTTTGACACATAAATATGCAAACAATAGATGTTGCAGAGTGTAGAGGTGTGGAGAAAGATTTCTTCCTTCACACTCGTATAACATTTTAAATGCTTAGGACATCCCATTGGTGTGGAGGTGCAAACTCTTCCAAAGTGAAGATGAAGTTCATTGTGCGTATTACAGAGTTGTGAACTCTTTATAGACTGCAGAGGAAGTTCATTGTGCGAGAGTGTGGATAAATCACCATTCTATGCACTTCTACACTCGATCTTTGATTTTTAACTTGTTTCAATTTATTCAAAGTTTTTAGAACCTATACATTATTTAGTGTAAAATAATCTATATCTTATAAATAGCATATATTTCAGTAGTATTGACTTACAGTTTAGCCTAGTTGATTCGATGGGCGGGATGGTTTGATAATATTGGTAACATCACGTAGGGACCAATATGTTTTGATAGTATTTATAATATCACATAAGAACATTTCCTAAGTTTCCGCACTCACACTCTGTTTAACACTATAAATATTGTGAAATTGAAAAGCTTGGTGGGCAATAGTGTAAGTGGACATGATTGGATTTTACATATGGTATGTCTATGTTTTCATAACAAGTGAATCTATAGTGGTGTCCGTGTTCATATTTAGAGTTTAAATGGATAACACTTAATTTAAAGTCTATTTTGGTAGTTTAGATTAGGCATTGTGCAGACATGCAAAGAAGTGCGATTAGTAATACCTTGTACTCTGAATTGTGTAAACAAAATGCCTTATACCATATTACTAACAATGAACTCCAAGGAAAATTTTAGGGACTAATATTCGCACGTGGGCTAATTTTCCATGGGTTTTCCGAAAAAAAGATTCGCCAATTTCCCTTTTTTCTAAAATTAATTCACCTAAATTTTATACTATAAAATTACTCTATATTGAAAATCTATAAGATTTTATAAAAAAATATATAAAATCAATAGAAATTGGAATATTATTGCAAAAATATAGTCAAACATTTTATAGTTTTCATATTAGGGACTAGTGAGATTCGCCAAGGTTTCTAAACTTTAAGAAAAAATCCCATCCTTAAAATTTTCACTAACAAACTGAGAGATACAAATAATAATTTTAGTAGAGATAATTTATCTAATGGCCATACAAGGTATGTGATCGAACCCCACACAAGAAAGACTTAACCCACTATAAACATTGTAATTTGTTGTGGGACTAATATTTCTCCTCAATTTAAAAATTGTGCACATTTGAAGGAATCCTTGTTAGTATTCATATGTGCATGATTGGACTTGAAACTCCCACACTAATGACATTCTTACTTTTGTGTAGTGCTTCATGCTACTAGAAACGCTCATGGTTATTAAAGGATAAGCAGTTTCATACTTTTGCATGTATTGGCTTCTGCCCTTTTTTTATGTGACATCTATTTCTATTGGAGTTATACCTTTAGGCCATGGAGGTTCAATTTACTTGCATTGGTATTGGTTTATATGTTCCAAAACTACTAATAATAAGGCTCTGTTGCATGTTAGATTTTTCAACTATGTTGCTTTCTCTTCTTATAACACAACTGGAGAGTTCATTTTCCTCATTGATTGACATGCTAATGCTTCAAGTATATTTTGACTTTAACCTTAGAAAACATTGTCCAATTATGAATGGGTAATAACGTGATATTATCTTTTTTGCAATTCAATTTTGTTTAAACAACCCATTACACATATCGTGCAATAAATAATGACACGTAAATGTTGTTGTCCTTGTTCATTCATACACACTTCCATATGCGCCCTTTGGTGCTTTCTGTAACAATTTAAACTCTTAGAATGTTCGTTTGGTGTGGAGGTGCAGAGTATTCTAGAGTGTGTAGGAAGTTCATTGTGCATATTGCGGAGTTGCAAAGTCTTCAGAGCGCGGAGGAAGTTTATTGTGCGAGAGTGCAGAGAAATCACCATTCTCCATACTTCCACACTCAATATGCAATTTTTTCTCATTCACTTTTATCTCTCCAATCCTTAGCCTGACTCTACTTGAACAAAGCTCTTCAATGGCCATTTGTTCGATTTTTCAAAAAACCTAGCGTAGATAAATGGGATGTTCTTTCCTATGATTTTTGTCAGGAGAATTATCACTCATGGCTTGAAATGATTTGAACTCAAGTGGGAGGCCCAAGTCATTACACTCTTGACTAAATGAAGAATAAAATTGAAGAATAAGAAAGAAAGGGGCATTCAAACAATCCTATGAAATAGAATCACTCGGGTGAAGGTTTATATATACTAAGTCATTACATGGATTGAGGAATACACACTACCACATAAATGTTGTTGTCCTTTTTCATTCATACACATTGCCATATGTGCCCTTTGGTGCTTTCCATGGCTCATTAAAATAACATTTTAAATTCTTATGACGTCCCTTTTGTGCAGAGGTGAATAGTCTTCTAGAGTGTGGAGGAAGTTCATTATCTGTATTGCAGAGTTGTGGAGTCTTCAGAGTGCAGAGGAAGTTCATTGTGTGGAGTGCAGAGAAGTGTGATGAAATAAACATTCTCTGCACTTCCACACTCGGTCTCTGATTTTTCCTCATTCAATGTCTATTAGTTTCAAGGACTAAAACTTGTTTTGTTTCATTCAAATTCTTTGGAACCTATATATTATTTAGTGTAAAATAATGTATATCTCATAAATTGTTTATATTTTTGTAGTATTGACTTACATTTAAGCCTGGTTGATTCAATGGGTGAGATTGTTTGATAATCTTGTTAGTTTTTGTAGCATTAGAGGTATTCTAGTCTCGAAAATTTGTGGAGAGGTTAAAACACAAGAGTTCTCCATAACCCAAAAATGATTTTTGGAAATTCCACCTAGAAGTGTCTCAATTAGATTATTAGTCTATTTTTAAATATTTCCTTAGTCTAAAACTTAGGAAAAGGGGTTAATTAATTAGTATTAATTGAGATAAGGTGTGAATCATCTAGAAACTCACACGGATTGACTGGGAAATAATCTTAGCCATCAATTAAGATTTAATCTTGGTCGTTGGAGTCTCAACATAAGATTATAAGAAGTTAATGGGTATAAGATGGAGAACACACACATAGATCAATTTCCTTGAAGAATTCGATTTTTCCAGAGAGCGGAAACAATTGTTGGAAGAGTTTGAGCCAGAGAAGGAAGCAGGGACAGAGAGGGGCAAGGACAGCGAAGCCGAAGCAATATTTCCCAGATCTAGTGAGTACTTTGTAGAGAGGCCAAGATTTTCTCAAGGAGGTTGCGCAAAGGCAACACATAAACCACAAGAAGGCATTTCGATTTTGCTAGGGTGTAGATGGTTATCAGTTCTAGAGGAAGAAATATATTTCCAGAGTGTTGAAGATACAGTTTTTGAGTCAACAACAGGTAGGACGAATTGATTTGCAGAAGTTCTAGGTTGTAGTATTTAAGGGACTGCACATAGGTGATGCAAGGCGTGTGCATGGCTAGGTGGACGACTTGTTTTTCAAAGGTCAGATATTGTCAGGAATGCGCAAAGTGAGGGTAATTTCCCTAAAATAATATTTTCCAATATTTTCTTTACATGATTGCCAGTTTTTGGCATCCAGATTGTACTTAGATTATTTCTCTATTGCTTAATAATTAAAACCCTCAGCTGCTGCACCAGTTTTCCCAAATTGTGTTTTTCCAGGGACATTTGTCAAAAATAATTGTGTCATTTTTTTTATGCGTGTGTGCATATTTCTCAGTTTCCAGCGCTATTATTTTCCACAGTATTTTTGTGAAGATTACAATGTGTTTATTTCGTTGTTGTCATAGCAATAAATTGCTAATTTAGTTAACAATTAGAAGAAATCATACCAGTTGTTGCAATATGATTTCATTTGTGAAAATTTCAAAATTTTTGATAACATCACCTAGTGGTGGGTAAGTTTTGATAGTAGTGATAATATCACGTAAGACCATTTCCCAAGTTTACGCACTCATACTACACCTACTATAAATATTGTGAAATTGCAAAGCTTGGTGGGGTAACAGTGCAAGTAGACATGATTGGATTTGGCATATGGTGTGTTTATGTTTTCATAACAAGTGAATCTATAGTGGTGTTTGTGTTCATATTTAGAGTTTAAATGGATAAAACTTAATTCAAAGTATATTTTGGTAGTTTATATTAGGCATTGTGCAGAGGTACGAAAAAATGCGATTAGTAATACCTTTTCACTTCGCAATGCATAAAAAAATGCCTTCTACCATATTACTAACAATGAAATCAAAGATACAAATAATAATTTTAGCAAAGATAATTTATCTACCGACCATATGACGTATGTGATTGAATCCCACACGAGACCGAATTAATGAATTGTAAACACTGTAATTTGTTGTGGATCTAATATTTATCCTCAATTTAAAAATTGTGTTGAAGGAATCTATGAGATGTTAGTATATCTATATACAAAATGAAGATGAATAAAGAAAATGAAGTTGATCTTCATCAATGTCAAATACGAAAGCTATGACAACATATCAAGAAGATTAAACCCATGGAATTTGAAACTTAGAACCAATTAATTCAACCCAAAGCCTTGGACAAGAAAAAACATTCACTAAATCAGAGGAGCAGAAATCGAACACTTGACAACATGGGATGCATTTGTAAATGAAGCTAAGTATCAATTGTTCTAAACAAGCTTATTAGAGACTGAGATAGTACATCGGTAATGAAGGTTATAACATAGGTTTTCATCTAATGTGCAGGGGAATTTATTAAAATTATAAAATATACATTTTGCATAGTGTGGAGGTCCGAAGGAAGAAAGATTGACTCGATATAGTCCCTGCTCTCTAACAAACTCCATCACACACAATTTCTCTGCACACGCTTTCTCTTGCACTTTCCGCGCAACAAAATAGTATCAATTTGATATTGAATTCTATAAAATTTTCCTTTACATATTTGTTTAACCTCCCACCCCCTTGCTTACATAGGGGACTAGGAACCCCATCAGTTTTAGCATCATTGCGAAGAGAAACAATAGTGTTAGAGCACTATGTTGATGGTGCTGGACCCACCAACATTCAGGGGATCTCCCCGATATGAAGTCCCAACTAGACCTCACAACATTTGGTGTAGGGGTCCCATCCGGTATGATGGTCTGATTGCCATTATCTTAAATGTTTGCCTTAGCTCTTGCTTTTCAGCACGAGAGAGTGGTCTGATTTGTCTTTGAACAACAAGGTTTGCGTGCCCGGTGAGTGCTAGTGTTACTTGTGTCAAGGTTCTTTCACAACAGAGGGAGAGGGTGGGAGTGAGTCTCCAGTTGGAAGGGAGGAAGTCCCAACTCTTTCAGAGATACACAACACAGCAATACATGCATAGCTTCCGAAGGAGCAATCCACATGATGTGGAAGTCACAACACACAAGGGAAGATAGCACATACAACACCCAGTGGGATAGTCCGCGCGAGTACGACAATCATTATAACCATTTTACGTGAATGGTTTTGTCTGATGTCCAGGGAGATAACGAACACGTGAAGGACAATGTTAACAAATTATTCAACACATTTTCATAAATATATGTATTAGAACAACTGAATGAGTTCAATTGTTTAACACAATTTAAAACAACATGTATTACAAGTGTTCAAGGTCAATCTTACAAACAGTTACAACACATGTATGAAAATGTGCTGGCCTGTTATCAGGTTTGTAAATTAAGCGAAAGTTCCAAGACATGTCGATACACCATACATCACTAACTCCGTGGGCGGGGCGTTGGAGCCACTACTCACTCCTCAAAGAAAAGGTTACAGAATCTCAAGGCTATGTGGGAGGAGCTAAGGCGAAAAAGTCCCTTGCATGTACAAATGAGGGGGTTTTTATAGCCAAGGGTGAAGCTGGCCCTTGTGACTATTCGACTTCCCTCATGACTTTTCAGATTATAGACTCTTCAGATTACAAGTGGGTCTCTTGGACTTCGACGTTACATTACATTGATTGACAACAATATGGCCCACAGTAGTGATGTTGCCTGTTATCACTCCTCCGGATATCCAAGGCTGAGGAAGAGTCCAGCTAAGGTAACCACAAACCAATTTTTTGACTTGGTAGGGTCGGAGAGGGCTCTCTCCAAAGAATCACAGCCAAGAGGGTTGGATGGATTAGGGTTTTAGGCTAGGTATAAAGTGCAGAGGTTGTTTTGATTTATTTTGGTGGGATTATGTTGGATGAGGGTATTAGGTCAAAGAGGCTAGGTCAAGGCAAACGAGATATGATTGCAGACATCCAATGGGGCAAGGTAGGCAAAAGGCTTAGTGCTTAAAAGGTGATTTGGTGAAATGGTTTAAGACTGATGAGGAGTTAGGAAGAGCATATGAGATGTATTCTTCCTAAACTGAAGAAAAATGGGAAAATTATGATAACTTTCCCAAAACAGAGCATGAGAAAACATGTATTCTACCCATCAACTTGAAAATTACCATATAACATACATGAAATGGCTTATGAGCATACAAAACATTCATACAAATGATCACAAAGAAGAAACAATGCTAAACATCCATACCACATGTATCCCAAAGAAATCATTGCAACTCATTTATTAAAATTGGCCAAAATCTGATACAATTGTGTCTCTAATCACTAGTACAACATCCAACTGAGTCCAACAGGCTCTCAAAAGAGTGAAGAAAGGGAAAATATAGACATAAAAGCAAACTCCTCACAACTTTAGGGGTCGAATCCATGAGAGGAGGAGCAGTTCCACCAAAATATGAACTGATAGCTAGAATGTAGGGTGGTCAAAGTGACTCATCCCTAATTACATTGAAACTAACACATTTGACTTGATCAAGACTATTAACCTAATGTATTTACCCCTAGGTAATAGTAAAAGACCATAATTACATTTACCATATCAATTACATCAGTAAAAAGTTGATTCCCAAGGATAAAAATCAAAATTGAAGAAAAAAGTGAAAAATAAGGCAAATTTTCCTATGCGTAGCGCCAGTGGTCTATGCGCAGCGCCTTTGGTCTGTGCACAGTGCCATCTTCCAGCTGAGTTTTGAAGGGGTTGATAATGTCCAATTTGAGCTCAAGATAGCTCATTGGAAAGTTGATCCTGAATACTTTCTAGAAATACACTTGGTTCCAAAAATGGTAAGATTTGACCCTTTAAAAATTCAATCTCCCAAGATTGCTTTTGTGCGCAGTGCCTCGCTGAAAAAGAGGGCAGAAAGGTGATTTTTGAGGTGTTTTTCGCCATTTCTCCCTGTCAAATTGTCCAATTTTGGTGTGCCAATAGTCAAAATCATATGTTCATTGCCTTTTGAATACAAAGGTTGTCTTGGTTTTTCATTTGGAGGTCTCTAGAAGATGCAAATTGCCTAGGGCACTGCGCATAGGATAGTCCAACTATGCCAAAAATTGTCCAAGTTGCACAAAAACCCCAAAAATTTAAAAAATGCTCAGAAACTTGTCAAAATTGGTACGTGAGCTGCTAATGAATTATGTCAAGCATGGAAAGATGCCTCATCAAGGATATCAAGTTTTCTCTTCTCCTCTTGCATATTTAGGGTTTCAGGTTTTGATTTCACTATCTTGAGTTTTGACCTTGCTATTTGGTTTATTCGACAATAATATTTTTCCATCCTCTTTTGTATGTCATTGTCTCTTTTGGCCTTGTCTAGGAGCTTCTCAAGATGGGTTTTAACCCTCTCAAGCCATTGCTCCCTGATTTCATTGATCATTATGGCAAATTTCTCATTTAAGGTAAGCTCATTGGCTAGTTCAGCTTCTTTCTGTTTCTCTAGTTCTAATGCTCTCTTTAGGCCTTTGGTTCTTGGCCTTTTTTTTGACACTCGTTCTTCTAGCTCATCAGGATCACCATATTTTTCATATGCTTCATCAAGTAAGGCCTTAGCCTTGGTCTCTTCTCTTTTGTGTTTGAGAAGGTCCACCTCCATGATTCGCTGTTTTGTTTTCAATTGTTGGTTTTCCTGCTCAAGAAATGAAATGACATATTTAGCTCTATCCAATTGAGTTTGTAATTTTTTGATTTTGGCCTCTTTTCCTTTGATGATCAAGCTTGTGTTCTCATGATAATCATGCTGATCCAAGTCAACAAGGTCAAATTATGTTTCTGTCTCATGTAAGTCCTCATCCTTTGGCTTGATTTCGTCATGAACAATTGTCTCTGTGATCTTTTGCTTGGCCTTCTGTACCTGCTTTGCTGATGAAGAAGATAGGGCCCCTCCACAATATGTGGGGCAAACACCTTCCTATGACCTCTCTAATAAGTACATGATAATGTGCCCAAATCTGTCCTCTTAGGCTTGACAAACTCAGCTTTGCTAGGTGACCCTGTATGATTATACAATGGTGATGATGATGGTGGAATAGGCTGAGATGGGGGGGTATGTCCTCAAATTGATGATCAGTGGGGTGAGATGAGGAAGGCATATCTTCAGCATGTGGAGCAGTGAAAATATTATTGGCAATGAAAGTGTCCCATGAGATGTTCAACTGATTAAGGTGATGGAGGACAATGATCTTGGTTAGAGAGTGATGAAATAGGCTATTCATTTGCTGATCATACCTTTTTCCTTGAACTGTGTATGCCATTTTCTCAATGCTCCTGAACAAATAATAAGGAACATCAAGCATTCCGACTCTTGTGAAGTGCATGAGCAATCTGATATGGTATGTGTAGAGTCTGGAAAATCTGCCTCCACAAGTGAAGTACTTCATGATGATTTTCATCATGGGAGCATATGTATCAAGAATGTGACTGAAAGGGAATAATTTCTTTCTCTCATTCCTGTATGAGGCTTCAAGTATGGCTGATAATACTGATCATCTAGGTTTTGAGCTGTAAATCACTTTTCAACCACATTAGGTATTCCGGTAGAAGCAACAATAATGGTTGAGGATATTGTGATGGTTACACTAGCAAGGGTCACTTGATTGTCCTTAAGATTTGAAATGAAAACTCTAGTCAAAACAAGATGGATTTGAACTCTTTGTACCATTTCACAAAAATCAAAGCATACCATATGCTTGAAACAAGTGACTGTCATGGGTAAGGCCATTAGTTCTCTGGTGTTGGTAGGCTCAAACCTCAATATTATTCCTCCTTTATGTGACTGAAAGGGAATAATTTCTTTCTCTCATTCCTGTATGAGGCTTCAAGTATGGCTGATAATACTGATCATCTAGGTTTTGAGCTGTAAATCACTTTTCAACCACATTAGGTATTCCGGTAGAAGCAACAATAATGGTTGAGGATATTGTGATGGTTACACTAGCAAGGGTCACTTGATTGTCCTTAAGATTTGAAATGAAAACTCTAGTCAAAACAAGATGGATTTGAACTCTTTGTACCATTTCAAAAAAATCAAAGCATACCATATGCTTGAAACAAGTGACTGTCATGGGTAAGGCCATTAGTTCTCTGGTGTTGGTAGGCTCAAACCTCAATATTATTCCTCCTTTATGTGGTCTTCTTTGTTCTGTGTATTTCTCTTATGTAAAATCTCTATCTTCTTCCTCCATGATGTGTTTTTGTTCTTTTTGCTTGAAACCCTAGGGATTAGGAAATGGGAGTGGGAATGGGGTCGGAAAAATTTAGGGAGTGGGGGAAGGGATTAGGGAATGTAGGGAGGTGATATGGGATTGAAATATTCATGGGATTTAGGAATTGGTATTTTATTACAGGTATGCAGTATAACTGCCTAGGAATTTACTGCCTAGGACTTAGGGTTTAAGGGAGAATACACTTGGGATAGGGATTTAGCAATACATGGGTAGGGATAGGGTTTACTATGATGTGGGAAGGATAGTAGGGTCTTAGGAAGAGATTTGGAGGTGTAGGAATGAAACTAGGGTTTGCAAGTCTTAAGAATTCCAAATTTCACACAAGAAACTTCATAGTATGAATTGATGAATTGTGAAATGTAAGGAGGGATGGACAGGGCTTTACTTACTTTCTAGGAGGTTAAGAAAACATGTGCTGAAGGTTTGGATCACTTGCATGAAGTTTGAGAACTTATAGACGAAGTTTGACAAGTGTGTAGCACCTTTGATGCGTGCGCAATGCCTGTCTGCTCTATGCGCAATGCCTTTGGTGTGTGCACAACACCTGACTGCTATATGCACAACGCTTGACTCTGTTTTGCTGATTTCGCCCAGAATCATGAGGAATGCTCTCTTGGGGTTTGCTCAAGAAATGATAGGAGGAAAATGAAGTTGAGTTAGATGCTAGGAAGGCCTTTATACTTGAGTGAATTTGAATTTTCAATTTTAAAACCCACTTTCTATTGTTTCAATTCACCTTTTAGAAAACTCTGCTTATTTCCCTTTACACTGTGATTTTCTTCTTTGTAGATGACTGATGCTGGAGTTTGGCACTGCTCATATTTGAATTTGCTTGGATGAAGTTGGCACATAGAGTTTGAGTTAACAATTTTAGGAATAGTAACTTATTACATATAATGAACATACAATTACATAAATAAAAAAATATTACATCTCTGTTTTTTGGAATAAAATTACAATCTGAGATAAAACTCATACTTGGAATGAAAATTTGAGCTTGGGAAACCATAGTTACATGTTTGCAAATCCTCTTTAAATGGAAAAGGGATATTATTTGGCTCACTCTCATGCTTTTTTGTTGGCTTTATGTAGTGAAATGGAGTATTATTGGACCTTGGAGAATGAAACCTAGTGACCTAATGGGACCTTGAATGGCCAGACTCCATGTGAACTTGACTGACACAAGACATGATGAAATGAGCTTTTATGATTGATGTATGCTCAATAAGACATGAAGGTGGGCCAACAAGTATTGATTTTTTAAGGGAGAGTGAGGCTTTTGACTTGGGCTACCATCAGTGAATAAATTTTTGCATGAGGACCTAGGTGGAATGACAAAAATTTCGGAATGGGACCCTAAAATGATATAAAAGAGGAGTTTTGATCACTAATGGCAGTATGCAAATATTGACTCTAACATGGCCGACATGACTCATGGCACGACTCGACACGACAATGCTGGTATGTTCATGCTACTACTAGTGTGCATGTTGAGCTGCAGTGTTACTGAGTGATGAATGTCCTCTTGGTGTATCACAGCTTCACTTCCGCATGGAAAGGTGTGCGGAGTCCTCGATGGTCATTGGGTTCACTTGATGTTGCATGGGCAAGTTTCTCCTTTGCTTGTAGTTTGGCATGCTTGACGTGTTCATCTATTCAATAAAATATCTCCTCGCATGTTCGCTCGTTCGTCCATCCATGAACACATCTTCGCATGGTCGTCCGTTTGTGAACATATATCCTCGAATGCATCATTCGTTCGTTCGTTTTCGAACACATCTCCTCGCATGCATCATTTGTTCATTTGTTCGCAAACACCTCCTTTTTCATGTACTCTCCTTGTTCATCCCATCCGTCATCGCGTCATGTCTGTTCATGTACCTGTATCTGCAATCGCTCATGAGACGACATCAAATCTATAAACCTCCTAGTCTACCATGATGCATGATTGTTTGCTTTCAGATGCAAGTGACCGGGAGAGAGGATAATGCTGCGAAATTGCGCAGGGCGAGTTTCAAGCTAGGATGCGAGCTCTGGGAACTGTTAGTGAAAATTGTGGAGAGGTCACTGGGAGACTGAGATGGACAATCCGGATCAGCAGTGACTATCTGCGGGATCTAGCTCGGCTAGAGGGAAGATCTATGCAATTTGTGGAGTGAAGCAGTTTGGACAGCAGAGGGCCTTGGCAGCAAAAACTACGTAATTCCTCGAGGGAGATAACAGCAGGGCGCGAGATTGCTTGGCAACAAAAACTGCTCAATTCCTGAAGGGAGTTGGAAGCAAGATGCAGGGTTGTTGGAGACAAAAACTGTACAATTGCTGGGAGGCAGACCTGCTGAACACCTCTGCATAGTTTCTAAGCTGAGTGGGATGTTGGGCTGCTGATGGGCTTGCTTAGAAATCTACGTAGTTTTCTAGGTGAAATGTCGACTGGGTGACTGGCTAGAAAAACTGTGCAATTCTGGAGGGGAGACAGGGATAGACACTTGGTTTCTGTCTGACCTATCTACGTAGTTTTCTCAGTCAGTAGAGCGAGCAAGTTCTACAGCTTCTGCACAATTTTTGAGGGGAGTGAGTCTTGGGGTCACTTCCCAGTCAAACTCTCCAGTTGACCAACAGGAGAGTTGGTTGGTCATCTTGTGGGCAACGTAGATTGAAATGGCTTTTTGGACACTTTTGCACTATTCTAGGTGACAATCGGTCGAGTTGATTGTAGGGTGGAGGTCTGGCTGTTAGAGGGTGATTAAATTGTCAGAACTTCAGAAAAAATGACTAAGTGTGTGAACGAGTGAATTTGTGCATACACGACTTTTGCTAACACACACTCAACATAACTTGATGACAAGATGCCTCAAGCCATCAAGACAACATATGCTCAACATGACTGACTGACGGTGCGAGCGACAAGCGCGACGTTTGTGATGGATTGTTGAACGACCGCGACGACACTTACGCGACGATGCATACAACTTCGTGTGTGAGTGAGACAGATGTTTATATAGTGAACAAAATATACATGAAGCAAAGACCTTGTGCACAACCAGAACATGGTTGCAAGTGTGACATTGTAACCAACATGCAACAAGTTGTCCATTGAACGGTCAAGCAAAGAGGGTGAAAGGACTCAACACAAGCCCATGGAGTGAGCTCGAGTGATTGCAAACGTCAAGTAAAAACTCAAGGGAGGCTCCAAAATTGGATGTGGGCCAAAATTTTGAAGGGTTTTGCAATCGCTACAACACACTCATTGACAGAATGCCCACTAACAAAATTAGTCTTTTTTTAGTTTTATTTTAAAATGACTTTTCAGGCACTCACAAATACCGCAAATAAATTGCCCTCCACCAGGGGAATTATGTCACATCAAAGTCCGCTCAATCAATAGAAAATTAGAAATAAACTTTCCATAAATTAGAAATATATTTTTGAATTTACGGAAAAATGGAAATATTCAACATTTTGTTAAAACTTTAATTAAAATTTCTAAAATTCGGCAAAATAATTGAGAGTCAACATATTTTGACCACAGGGCAAGTGTTATAGTCCCTTGTGAGGCAGGGACTAATAATAACATGTCTAGGTTTGAGCTTAATAGTCTCTCCAATGCACATATCATTTGTGTTCCATTTGTTGATTAGTTATGTAAACTATCTAAAAAAAATTAATTTGGTATTTATTGGTAAATTCTTATTTTATATTGTTTAAAGATAAATAAGAGATATTAATGATTAAACAATTTTAATAATAACAATCTTAATATATTGGTAGGTATTGCAATGCTAATGAGAGAAAAACATTACATTTGTTGCAATCAAAAGATGCATTCAAATTTTAAAGATTTAAACTTTACATAATAATGTAGTTAAATTTGAACAATCAAACATTAGATTAAACAGAAAAACTTGACTATCATCATCATCCAGAATTTATAATACATCTGATATGGAATCCAACAATATCAACAATAGTGCTCAACAATTTGAACAACCCTTATTATGAAAGTTGATGAAAACACAATAAAAGCCTCACCATTAGAATTGAAGCATTCAAACATTATGATTGAAACAATCAAACTAAACTATGATAGTATTTAAAGATGTTGACAAAAAAAATCTTCATACTTCAAAATTCTTCATTATATATTTGAAAGACAATGAATATACAACCAGCTAATCAATACCATATTGTTTCTATGCTAAATATACGTAAACAAATCTATCCACACAAATCTATGCACCAACTTATACAATAATGAAATTTACCTTATCTAAATCTATGTTTTCCAAAAATAATACCTTACTATTAGGGTGACAATCTTCTTATTCAATTGTATATTTTGACATGTTTTCTTTCCTGCTCCACAATTTCAAATACAATTCCTATGCTTACAACAAGAAACTCACTCCTAAATCTCCTGAAACCAAAAATGGTTGAGGAAGGGAGTTCCTTTTGAAATGGACCCTTGGAAACTAATATAGTGGATATGGAACTTATAATGTAGAGGTTTATAGCACAGGGTTATAATAACTGTTTGCGGCTCAAATGCATCTTCACCTGCACTCCCAAAGGATTTGTATACTTAAAACATACCCACTTGAAAACATATCCTCTTTAGTAGTACTAAAATTTAGGATTCGTAAACTTACAAGTCATTTTTATAGTTCACATCATTCAATATACAACCAATATACAACCTAAAGGTGACATGGAGATCAAAATTGTGGTGAGAACTTAAATTATAGGATGGTTATATCCAAGAAATTCCAATTTTGAAGTAATTGAATAACTAGTTACATTACCATGTATTCTCACAATGATTAAATTATTATTTTTAAATAAATTTTGTTGCTTTTAGACTAAAGTAACTATAGGTTAATTATAATTTAGCTTATCCGAACTAGTTTAGAAACCCACTTGTGAATTTAGCTTAATCTAACCCAAAAAATGGCCATGTCATTCCCTTAGTAGTCATGATTAATACCTAGAGCTCGTGTGAACCTAAGCACATTTTGATAGGCTTTTCCCACTCCCTACAGATAAATAAAAAATAGATGGATAAAAAAAATAAATTTTCCTTGTGATTACTCAGAAATTAAAGAAGTAAAGGGGGAGTTGCTTGCACATATCTAGGTTTAAAGATATATCAAAGAGAGTTTGATAAGAGATTATAATGATTTATGGAAATATGATATAATATTTTTCATAAGTTATTTTTTTTCCTTTGAGCATTGGGTTTTCTTCATAAAGAAGTCAAATCATAATTTGATAGAGGTAATTTAATTTAATCGAGGAAATTTAGAGAAAAACATTGACAGTGTGTGAAAATAAATGAGAATCTCAAAACAATGGAGGTAGGAAATCGAAGAGAATGAAAACAAAACCTATTGCATTTAATGCTACAACAATAGGGACATTGATTCTATAAATGTACAATAAATGAAAGGATGTACCCCATGACAATGAATTTCCTATGGAGATGACATAAGTGGAACTAAATTACCACCCCTTGATAGTGAGCTTCCCATGGAGATGATGTAGGTAGAACCAACTTATATTACTAAGAGAGATAGGGAAAATGGAAACAAAAAAACGTTTGACATTATGTCTAGTAACAGAGTCATAAGAGGAATGATCCCTAGAATTGCGATAAAAGAGGGAAAATAGAAATTTTTTAAACCATTGATACTTTATCCTACTCCCTTTTTAAATATTCTAATGTGTTTGTGCACATCTCTTTACACTTTCTCTAGAAACTTCTTTATATATATTTCTTCTCTTATAAAATTCTTTCCTTTCAAAACTTTAATTTATTCATAATATAGTAAAACTTAATAACTCTCCTATAATTATATAATTATATACTCCAATATATATAGTAACAAAATTAAGCGTAAACAAATTTCTTCTTTTATAAAAATTCCTTCCTTTAGAACCTTTGATTTATAAGTGACATGGTGGAACTTAATGACTCTCACGTAATTGTATAAAGTAAAATTCCTTCCTTTAGAACCTTTGATTTATAAGTGACATGGTGGAACTTAAAGACTCTCACGTAATTGTATACTTTATATATAGTAACACAATTGTGAGAATTGTTTTTAAGCTTTTATTAATAATATGCTCATTACACATTATGAAATACTTTATATGAAAAGTTTATAAACCATGGCTAACATTAAAGTAAAAATATTTATATATAAATGTCCATTATATCTTAGGTTATATTAAATTTAATAATATAAAATATAATTTAGTTATTTTAATAAAAAAATATTTTCATTTACATTCTGGACATTGTTTTTATAAATGTACAAGGAATGAAAAGATCTACCTCATGAGAATGAATTTCCCATGGAAATAATATGGGTGGAACTAGATTACCACCCCTTGATAGTGAGCTTTCCATTGAGATGGTGTAGGTGGAACGAGCTTATATTATTAAGAGAGATTGAGAAAATGGAAACAAAAGAACCTTTGACATTGTGTACCCCTTGATAGTGAGCTTTCCATTGAGATGGTGAGATGGTGCAGGTAGAACTAGATTAAATTATTAAGGGAGATTGGGAAAATGGAAACAAAAGAACCTTTGACATTGTGTCTAGTAACAAAATCATAAAAGGAATGATCTTTGGAATTAGGATAAGAGGAGAATGAATTTTTTTTAAATGATTGATACTTTATTTAAAAATATTCTTATGTGTCTGTACACATCTCTATTCACTTTCTCTAAGAACTTCTTTATGTATTTCTTCGTTTATAAGATTCTTTCTCTAAACACTTTAATTTATTCCTGATATAATAAAACTTAATGACTCTCCCATAACTATATACATATTACTCTATATATAGTAACACAATTGAGTGTAAACAATTTCTTCTCTTATAAGATTCCTTCCTTAAAACATTTGATTTATTAGTGACATGGCAGAACTCAATAACTCTCACGTAATGCTATGTTTTATATATAGTATCACGTAATGATGTGTTTTATATATAGTAACACAATTGTGGGAATTGTTTTTAACCTCTTATTAATAATAGTTCATATGCACATTACACATTATAAACATCATAGCTCAACATTAAAGTACGAATTTTTATATATAAATATTTCTATCATATTTCAGTTTTTAGTTTTATTAAATTTAATAATACAAAGTATAATTAATATATTTAAATAAATTTTATTTTTTATATATTTAAAATATAAAATGATATTAAAAAACCTTTAATTAATTTTTTTAACAAAATAGCTATTTAATTTATAAATTTACTAATTTAATAAATTTATTTACGATTTTAATAAATAAATCTATGAATATTGTTCTGGATATTTTTATAAAATTAGAGAACAATTCTCATTTGAAAATATATACGCGCGGTGAATTTTGGATATTGATTACTATTTTGAAATTTTGATCGCTGCTTTTAAATTTCAAATTAAAATGTTAAATTTCGTGATTTAGTCATCATTCTTAGATTTTGCTGAAGTGATTTTTAACTTTTATTATTGTCTGATTTGTATGTTTATTTGTTGTTAACTGTTTGTTTCTCAGAATCGCAGGTAGTTTGCATGGTTTTCTTCGTTTTTTGATCACTATTGTGAAAAATTGTTGCAGCTATTATTGTCATTATATTGTTGTTAACTGTTTGTTGGTAAAAAAAAAAATGAAGCCGTTTCCATGGTTTTGGTGTGGTTGATTCGCTGTCACAACTTTGGTAATATATCTCATAATGGCGTTAAGGTGACACGCCTCTGATACAGCAAGAATGGAATACACATTCCCCAGCCCATTTTCTTTTTATGTATCACTTGTGAAATCTTTAATAAATTGTATTTTCTCCTCCTATCATATATAAAGTGGGAAGACAAAAATGTTTCCACAATGCTCAAAAGGATGAAAATAAAAAACTAAAGTGGGAAGACAAAAATGTTTCCACAATGCTCAAAAGGATGAAAATAAAAAACTATAATCCTCTTGTGGCCAACTCAATGAGAATGTTAGCTTCTAAAAAAAATGCACTCATTTACAATTTTTCAGACCTATTTAACTAGAGTCTCTCATACCTTGATGTTTTTACAACCCCACTCCTCTACTACTCAAGACATGAAATCTATTTTTAACTAGTCTCTCATACCTTGATGTTTTTACAACCCCACTCCTCTACCACTCAAGACATGAAATCTATTTTTATTTTTATGACAAATTTATTTCAGAGTCTAACTGTGAGGGTGTTGAGGAGAATTGACCCCATGACCTCTCATAACTGGTTGCTTATGCAGTAGGTACTCAACCAATTAAGCTAACCCTCAAGGCTTTAAATATAAAATGAGTAGTCTTTAACTGTGACTTTTTAGAGTTTCCAGTGGAAAACTGGAGCTAAAATTTTGTGGCCAAATCTTGATTTGTTTTGTTTAATTTGGTTAGATTGGAAAATAAACCAAAAAACTTTCCAAAATGTCACACTTAAAAACTACTCGAATATAAAATAATAATATTATTATTATCCAATTTTAAGGTCACAGCGAAGCTAGACACCAAATTGGTGTATGAGATCCCTTTGTTTGTGGGACAAGGGACCCACTTCTAGGCAAATTGGTGTATGAGACCCCCTTGTTTGTTGGACAAGGGACCCACCTCCACGCAATGCAACATTTTGACTACTAATTCTACGAAGGCATACATACTCTACCTCCCTCTGATTTTAAACCAGTGATCTCTTACGAGGAAACACACACTCTTAACCATTAAAGCCACTCCGATTAAGCCCACTCCAATTGTATAATCTATATAAATATTTTTAAATATTTAAAAGAAAACACGTACTCTGAACTATTAAAAACATTTCATTAACTTTTTAAAATGATTATCAATATAAATATTTTATTTTATAGATTTACTTATTTTTAATAAAAAAATATTAACCTGATAAATTTTATATACATAACCAATACCAAACATATAAAATGATAGAACATTGCAATTTTCTCATTTTGAAAATATATAAACGCGTTGAATTTTGATTACTATTTTGAAATTTTGATCACTGCTCTTAAATATCAAATTAAAATGCTAATTTTTGTCTCTTAATCATCATTCTTAGATTTTGTTGTGGTGATTTTTACTTTTATTATTGTCTAGATTTTGTTGATGTGATTTTTATTTGTATTTGTTGTTAACGGTTTGTTTCTGGGAATGGTCGGTAGTTTTCATGGTTTTGTTCATCTTTTGATCGCTATGGTTAAAAATTGTTGCAGTTATTATTGTGATTATGGTGTTGTTAACTGTATTATTGTAATTATGGTGTTGTTAACAGTTAGTGGGTAAAAAAAATTAATTCGTTTTCATGGTTTTGGTGTGATTGATTCGCCATTACAACTTTGGTAATTTATCTCATAATGGCGTTGAGTTGGGGTGACACGCCTCCAATAAAGCAAGAATGGAAGGAAATATACATCCCATCACTGTGAAATCTTTTGGTAAAAATCTGTTACCTTCATCTTTAGTTTGAAATTAACCATGGATTCACCTGTGTCACATTTGAAGGAACGCGGCTCCCTGTAAATCGGAGAACGCCGCACACAGTCTAGTCACTTTTCCAAAATTCAACGAAAAACAAACATTCCATTTGTTCACACTCAGATTTCCATGAAATTTCGCGGACAGAACGGTGGGCGAGACTAGATGTCGGAAATTCAAATTTTGTGAAATTGTTTCATGGAATATAGTTTTTCATGAAAAAATCGGGAAAAAAATAAAAAAATCAGAGGTTGGGGCTAATTATAATATTCGATAAAAGAAAGATCTGCCCAAATTATCATATACTCTAATATTAGATAGGAAAAAGATCTGACTAAATTACCATTTTTATAGTCTAAGTTGCGGCTAACTCCAATATTAGATAGAAAAACGATCTGCCCAAAATACCATTTTGATTGCCGCATTCTGTCAAAGTAGCGAACAAAAAACATGAATGTGGGTAAGTCCGCCGATGTGCCTAAAACACCGAGCGCTTTTCAAGGAAGAGCGGTAATCAAGGGGATAAAACGAGGGGATGGAATTTAGAGGATGTGTGGCGGTGCATCGGATTCGACAAACTAGATCTATGAATCCCGCTAAATTTGGCGGAGCCAGAAACGGTAGATAAGGCTCCATCCCCGCCGCCTCTAGCGGCCCTTTACTGCCGATCTGTTAGGAATCAGGATTCGGGTTGGAATGTGTCTCTGGAAGCAGCACAGGTGTTGACAGTTATGCCAATAAACTTTCCTATTTTGAGCGCCACTCTTCATACGTGTCCATTAATTTGACACTCCCCCTGCCAACACTAGATAAAACGGGTATCCGAGGCACACCCCCATTCATTCATTCTTACTGTTATATATTATCATCCTCGACTCTGCTGCTGCTGCTTAATTTCTTATTATTCCTCATCCAAATTTGGAAACTCAGCTAATTTGGCACTCTGTTGAAAGGTTCAGAAACCCAGGGTCGGGTCCCCCTCTGACAATTTCCCTTTGGGACAAGAGGAAAAAAGTGCAGATTTGGGAGTTTGCTGGGAAGAAAAATCACATTCTGCTTGACTACTTTTTCTCCACATCTCTCCCATGTGAGTATGAGAATGTGCATTTTTTGGGTTTTTTTAATTCTTTCTTCTGCTCCTAATTCAAGCATTCAACTTTTTCCTAAAATGTGTGCATTGTTTTGGGTTTTTTAATTGTTTCTGTGACTCTAACCGTTCAAGCTGCCAATCTGGTTATGACTTTTTTTTATCCATGGATTAATCTTCCAATGTGAGTATTAAAATGTGCTTTTCTGGTTTTTCAATTGTGCTTTTAACCGTTCAAGACTGCAATCATGTTATAAACTTTTTCTCATGGATTAATCTTATTCTGCATTGTTGCATTTGTGGTTGTTTTTTCTATAAACTTTTTCTTATTCTGCATTTTTGCATTTGTTGTATTTTTTGGATGAAGGCCAGTGATCTTTTTGTACTATTTCAGAATAATCCATTTTATAGACCTTGACATTGGGTTGTTTATTTTGCAGTTGCTTTTTTGAAACGATAACAGTCTTGATAACATTCTTGTCTTTAAGGCTGGTGATCTGTTTCTACTATTTCAGAATAAATCCTTGACAATGGGTTGCTTATTTTGCAGTTGATTTTATGAAACAATTACAGTTTTGCATTTCCTTAATAATAATAATAATTATTTGTAGAAGTTACATTTCAACATTTTTGTAATTGTTATTTTTTTCACTGTAAATTAGTTTTGTAATTGCTGTTATTTGTATTCATGCTTTTTCCCGGTGAATATATAATTTTGTAATGGTTGTTTTTCTCCCCATGGTGCACTATTTCAACATTTTCAAAGTTTACAGAGATATACACATACCATTTTCCCTTTTATAAATCCTTACTTTTCAACATTTTTTCACAGTTCTGTAATTGTTGTAATTGCTGTTTTTTTTCATGCATTTTTCCAGTGAATACATAGTTATGTAATGGTTATTTTTCTTCTCATGGCACAATATTCTTGAAGCTTTTTAGTGAAGTTACGATTTTTTTCTTTTATTAAACATTTCTATTATTCTTTTTCCTTAGTTCAATACATCTGTCATATTCATGATCGCTTGACGGTTCGAAATAACTTCTTCTCATCTAACGATAGGTTGAAGAAGATGTCCAATAAAGGTGGCACTGGTCAGGCTTGTGCTGCATGCAAATACCAGAGGAGAAAATGCTCTCCAGATTGCCCACTGGCTCCTTACTTTCCTCCGGATCAGCCCAAACAATTCTTGAACGCCCACAAACTTTTCGGAGTGAGCAACATCTTGAGGATCCTGAAGCAGCTTCCAGATGACAGCCAGAAGAGCGATGCAATGAAATCTATAGTTTACCAGGCCAATGCCAGGGAAAAGGATCCTGTTCATGGCTGCTTTGGAATAATTGTCATGCTCCAGACCCAGGTGGAGAGGTTGAGAGAAGAGTTGGAATTTGTGAGAAGTCAAACAATGTTTCTGGAACAGTACTACCAGAATAGGGCTGATCCATATGATAATAATTTGCAGCCTCAGCAGCAGCAGCAGCAACAACAACAGCAATTACAAACCCTTGGCAATGGTGGCTGCCTGCCTTCATCTTGGATTTATCCTTCTGCATATCCTCAATATGCTGGTTATGATGGAGTACAAGGGCAGGGTATCTATCGTCAATGTAATTTGAGACCCAGTAACAATTTGCTTGAGTATGAACAGAGACAGGCTTTCAGTGACTGTAAAGAAGCCTATGAATCTAGGTGAGTTTTTTTTTGTTTTTTTTAAAAATTGAATTGATCCTGGTTTTGTGTATGAATGTTTGAACAGTTAAAAGATCATGCTGAAATAGTTTTTGGAATAAAGTGTGTAATGTTGGAACGTCAAATATTTCATGTTTTGGGTGAACTAATTCTTGAAATTCTTGAAATGTAGACTTTCAGGGTGAACACTTGACTCATCACCATCACCCATTACCATCATCAAGATTATCACCATCACCCATTACCATCGTCTATATACACAACTAAGTGAATTGTTTACCCAAAATAACACTTTTTCCATTACTATTACCCCATTACTATCATCAAGATAGACAACCAAATAAAATGTTTACTCAAAACATCAGACACTTCACGGATCATCATGATCATCCTCCATCACCATCATCAAGATAGACAACTTATTGAATTGTTCACCCAAAATATCAATCTCATCACCATTATCATCGTCAAAACAAGCTCAGTGAAGTGTTCACCCAAGATGTCAAAAATTTCAATTTATTCACCAAACAATTTTGTCATTTCAATAAATAAATCCTAACTGGTTAGACTCTTTGGTTTGCTTTATGACGAATGCAGTGCAGAGTCTTCGATGAAAGATAACCAATCTCTGGATCCTGTGGCAGATCATGAGCAGCTCAAGAGTGCGGCGGCCTTGTTCACACTCACCAACCAATACAGTTAGTTAAAGAATCGATAGAGGGAGATATTTATTAACAGAAAACTCCCCCCATCCCATGCGTGAACGATATCCAGCAGCAACAACTGTAATGCCCATGTAGAACCATTTGTTTACCAGATTTCTCTGGAAAATTTGGTTCTGCATGGGCATTACACCTTTTGAATACCTAACTTTGTAAACAAGTATATCGCTCACGGGAATGCACTCTCCTGTGTTGAAACATTTTTGTCTGCGTTTACATTTTTGCTCAAGTTACTTCGATTACAGTCGAAGGGATTCCTTGTATTTTTGATGTTGCGTACCTATTTAAATGTAAATACTTATATTTTCAAAATTTTGCATGTGACAGCTTATTTTATTTGTGTTTTATTTTGGCTTTTTATAAATTACAATCAGTTTCATTTACATTTTTTGAATTTAAATGTTCGCTTGAGTTTATTTCTTTCCAGTCTTATACAATATAAACAATTGAAAATCTACATTCATATAATCAAAAAATTATATAATTTACATCATTCACATATTCTCATTAACATATTAACCTATTCTCATTTTAGGTTGATAATAATAATTGATAATTGAATGTTACATTATTAATACCGTTTTTGTCTTATAGTAAAATTAGTTAGTAAAAATTTAACAACTCCCAAACTTAAATCGTTTCAGTTAAAGCATCTGATCAGTTTGTCATGGGTTGATAATAATAATTGATCATGGACTGTTACATATTATCAATACCTTTTGTCTTATAGTAAAATTAGTTAGTAGAAATTTAACAACTTTTAAACTTAAATTGTTTCAGTTAAAGCATCTGATCAGTCTGTCATTTATGCTAAATAAGTTATTTCGATTTCTATAATTTTCAGATTAAATTCTCCTTAGTAAAGATGGCGCTAATTTAACTAATTTTGTTCTTTCTAATCTTGAGATTAGATTTTCATAATAAAGATGGTGCAACCACCATTTCAATGTCAATGTCATTGGTATGTTACCATTCAACAAATAACGGTGGCTTGATCGAATGTAATTTAAATCGAATTTTACAATTTTAATGGATTCTTAATATGATAATAATGTTGACCGTCCATTTGATTCTTAATATTAATATGATAATAATGTTGGAGTGTTCATTTGAGTTAGTTTCTGGAGTTGGTGCATTCTCATAAATATACCTATGGATTAAATGCAATATTTTTCATATTTCACAAATAAATATATTTTATTTTATGTATATCAATTTTCTTTCGGATTTTAAAATCTATAGCTGTGATTTACGCCGAAATTTCTTCTTATAATCTATAGTTATGTTTTTGAGTTTGTAATAATTATTTTTATTTTTGTTAAATGACTGATTAATGTATTTGATTCTGTAATCTAGTTATTTTTCATGATTGTATGTAATTTTTGAATATTTAATAATGAGAAATATATGAAAATCAGTGCACAAAATTGTTTGGATGGTTGTTAGAAAGATATTTGTCACTTTAATATGACCATTAATGAAATGATTTTTTTTAATCGTTTTATTAGAAAAGAAAAATTGTTTGGATGATTGTTAGAAAGACAATTGTAGATAATTGTCACGTTAATATGAAAATCAATGAAATGATCCCTTATTGGTTTTTTTTATAGGTTAGATATTAATGTTAAATTAGTAGAGTCTTGTATAGGTTAGGACTAAACTTGCAAGAATTGAGAAAAAAATTGAAGAGAATGAATTGTATATTCAATAGTGATGAAAGAATCAATACATAAAGCAGCTAAGTTAAGCATAATTGATGCAAGCACTAAGGCTAATTAAAGCTACATGCCCTCTTGTTATATTAATGTGCATGTACACCACATGCAAGCATTGGAGCTAACTAAAGCTAAGTATGCTTTATGCTATATTTATGTGCATGTATACCAACAGTAAATGAAATGACAAGTCAACTTCTCATCATACAAAGTGTCACCAATGATGAGGTACTTTTGAGC
Organism: Pinus taeda; assembly: GCA_000404065.3. Classification (NCBI taxonomy): domain Eukaryota; kingdom Viridiplantae; phylum Streptophyta; class Pinopsida; order Pinales; family Pinaceae; genus Pinus; species Pinus taeda. Next base: position 36,607 of record APFE030662271.1, read on the forward strand.
TTGGTAGTCAATATGTTAGTAGTAATTGGTGCTTTTGAGCTTGGTGGTAAAGTGGTAAATATGTTAGCATTAATAACATCAAGGATGAGAACCACTAATCATGTGAAAGATGATTTAGAGATACACTAATATATTTCCATATGAAGAGTTCAATCAATGAAATAACAAGTGAACTTGTGATGATGCAAAGTGTCACTAATGATGAGGTCATTTTGAGCTTGGTTGTGAATATGTTAGCACTAATTATGTGAAAGATGAAAACAAAATCTCCAATTTTAGAGGTACACTAATATATCTCCATACCAAGGATTCATCATGGAAATGAGGAAAAACTCTCCAATTTTAGAGATACACTAATATATCTCCATACCAAGTATTCATCATGGAAATGAGGAAAAAGTATTCATCCAACAGGGATTCAACAACTACAAGTTCTTCAATGTCACATGATAACTTTGACATTAGTTTAGTGAAAGCGAAGGACTTTCATATTTTGATGATATAAATTCCAAGTCAAGTTCCTACGATATGATTATCCACTTTGTAGACCTTTCTAGATCGCACAATTATTCATGCCAACTTTTCGTCATCATTGTACTTCAATTTTGGTCCAAATATCCCTTAGATAATAAATGACATGTCTATGGAGCAATCCATCTTCTTAAAACAAAACCATATTGATGGTTGATTTAGACATTGCGAGATATAATAAGAAAGCATGATTATATTGAAAACTTAGAAATGGGGATGGATGAAAGCTTTCTCCAAAGCACCAAAATATCACTGCACTTGGTCATCCTACACAAATACGACTCCTTTTCTTAGAAGGGACATGAAATTTTTGTAATCCCATTGTAGTTTATAATTGGTGAGTCATGCTTGATGACACTAACATATTGCCTCAATATTAAAGGGTTACACCATAATCCCATAGTTAGACACAATAAATCCAAAAAATCTCCAAGAAACAAAAAAAAGTTGCAGTTGTGAGGGTTGAATAAAATCTTCTACTATTAGCACTTCTTGAACACAACTCAAATATGGGCCAATTATTTAGCTCTTTGCTTTAGACAAGTAGCTAAATTCTTCTCGTAGGCCTTCACTATGTGCTTAATGTCATGGATTGCATGAGTTATCTTGTTGGAAAGTTGCATTAGTGTTTTAAGATAAAATGCCATTTTTCAATAGGCAAAAATGCCCAAGAATAGATGATGTCTATTTTAAGTTGATCTTCTTGATGAATCTAAATTTGATTATGACCATACAAGCCAACCATGAAGGAGAAAATTTCATTTCTAGCACTTGTTGATGATCTAACAAATGAAACTAATGTCATAATTATCCTTTGGACAAGCTTAGTTGAGATCTTGAAAGTTAATACATTTTGTATGCTCCCCTACATTTTATCCATGAGAAAAAGGTTACACACCCATTTTCTCAAGGGGGACTAGGTAGATAAACCCCACATTCAATGTTTATCTACCTCTACCTTGATAGTAGTGACCTTTAGATTAATTAGTCATGGCCTTTGTAAAAAAGGTTTAGCATTATTATGAATCTTTATCTCATGTTCATAAATTATAAGATTAATGCCCAAAATTTATTTATATGACCAAATGAAAACATTATGGAACTATTTGAGAATAACAATACAAGTTTAAATTTCCTTAAGAAACAATCTTTTGAGGTGGTATCAATTAGTAGAGTTGTAGAAATATTCACCATGTTACCCTTAGAGTACACATCCTACATAGGAATCAAGCTTTGGTATCAATATGATTCTCTTCATGGAATCAAACCAACCTCTATTTGACTCTGTTTAGGAATAAAATGAGATATATGGTGCATAATTTCCGATGATATTTAAATAATAATAATATCTTCAAGGATAAATTCACCTGAAGGCAAGATCGTGTCCAAAAATTCATTTTAACAAAGGGCATTCAAGGCCCAAATGGGTGACAAGAACCAATTATACTTCTCTTCAAGGTAGAGATCATGATAAGGGCATGCAAAGTCCATTTAAATGACTAGTTATGGAACTTCCATTACATATAAGGGCATCACTATACCTATATACCTAGTTTGATTCAAGAGTTGAAACACTTGGAATGCTCTTTTTGAAATAAGATTTGAAAGGGATTGAGTGCAGAGGCAAAGATCTCTCTTCAAAGTATGAAATTAAAAAAGGAGCATGATCTTCATTGGTGAATGATGGAACAATGCATCTAGACGAGGATGTGACATAACACATTGGTGCTAGAAGTTGAAATTACCCATGAGAGATTTATTCTTAAACATTCCAACGTCGATACTTTTAAATGAAGCATTAGAATCTTTCACAAGTGAATCAGTGATATGTTCATCACAAACTTAGAGCTAGGATCAAGCACACAATATGATAATTGTTCAATCATTATTTTTTTTCTTAACTAGGGGAATTTGAGCACTTGAAAGATTGGAGACACAATGTCCTTCATTTCATCTAAAGATAAAGTTATAATCAAGAGGAGCATATACTATTTAGACATTATCACGATGATCTTGCAACCTAGCTCAATGGGAAAAATCATAATGTTTCCATGTGGTTTGAAAGAATGACCAACGAATTCCTTTAATAATGTAGCTAGGGAGGTCTGTTCAAGAGAAACTAAATCTCTCCAAACAAACAATGTTATGACATAGGTAAAGGCTCCTTCATCAATTATACATTTAAATATGCTTATCCCATGAGAAAATACCTAGATCTAAATTGCAACATTCCCTCTGTGTGTGGTGTTTGGTATTTGATGAACAAGTAGTATTCTGGGTACCATTAGGTGTATTTTTACAAAACGAATGGGCCCAACAGCCTTGATTATGCTTGAAAGAGGAGACGGGCCTAGAGGCCTTGATTATACTTGAAAATGGGAAATATATGTTGATGCTAAATATTTCCTTTTGAAACTTGTAAAGGTGAGGAAAGTTTTACATAGTTATGAATTTATGTAATAAAAAGACATGTGTGCTACTATAACACACACATGCACTTCTATAACACACACACACACATTATTTCCTCTTTTCTTATATTTGAATTTATCTTTAGATTAATGTTGAGTACCTATTTAAATATAAATACTTATATTCTCAAAATTTTACATGGGACAATTGCATTTTATCTATTTCATTTTAGGTTTTTATCAATTACAATCAGTTTCATTTACATTTTTTTAGATTTAAATGTTCTCATGAGTTCTAAGATTTCTTCCAGAAATCCTATACAAGATAAACAAATGTGAAAATCTACGTTCACATAATCAGAAAATTATATAATTTACACCATTCACATTTTCTCATTATAAATTGATAATAATAATGGATAATTATGAGTTAATAATAATAATTGATAATGGACTGTTACAGATCATCAATACCGTTTGTCTTATAGTAAAATTAGTTAGGAGAAGTTTAACAACTCACAAACTTAAATCGTTTCAGTTAAAGCATCTGATCAGTTTGTCATTTATGCTAATAAGTTACCTCGAGTTCTATAATTTTGACATTAAATTTTCCTGAGTAAAGATGGTGCTAATTTAATTAATTTTGTTCTTTCCAATTTTACTATTTTAATGGATTCTTAATATGATAATAATGTTGAACCGTCCATTTGATTCTTAATATTAATACGATAATAATGTTGGAGCGTTCATTTGAGTTAGTTGTTGGAATTTATCCATTCGCAGAAATATACCCACTGCTTAAATGCAATATTTCCAATACTTCACAAATTAAATATATTTTATTTTATGTATATCATTTTTCCTTTGGATTTTAATAAAATCTGCAGCTGTGCTTTTGCGTTTGTAAATTTTGGCCCTGTTTTCGTTAAATTATTTTCATTTTTGTTAAATGATTGATTAATGTATTTAATTCTGTACTCTCGTTGAGTGTGTAATTTCTGAATATTTAATAATGAGTAATAACATCCATCATGAGAACCACTGAAAGATGAAAACCATATCTCCAAATTTGAAGATATACTAATATATTTCCATATGAAGAGTTCATGGTGACAATGAGGAAAATATGTTTCATCTAACTAGGAACCATCAAATTATAAGTTATTAATCTCCTTAATCTCCTTGTGGGTTAGGCATCAACATGAAATAACAGTCAACTTGTAAAGGTAAGTTTCACTAATGATGAGGTAATTTTGAGTTGGTTGTGAATATGTTAATACTTAGTTGAAATTGTATTTTTTAATTTATAATAAATTAAGAATTTGGATTAAAATATTTAAAGTTGTATTTTAATTTTAAATTATTTAAATTGAAAGTCAGATTTTTTGAAATGTTTTTTTTATCAAGATTATTTGAAAAAAATGTGTCATCTTTTATCTTTCCAGAGAAATGAATAATTCAAATCTCTATTTGAAAAAGATGTGAGTATTAGTTATTAATTGCACTAAATCAATCTCTTGACATTAAACTATGTAATTCTCTTGGCATCTTCATACTATGGTTGATAGGTGGGTTCAAGAGGCACTGTCCTTAAGTTCTAGCTTCTATCATGCACACATTTCACGAGTCTATATTTATTGACTTCAATAATGTGCACATATATCCTTTTCAACGATTTATTTATATAAAAAAATACAAACTAATAATTAATATTACCATGTCTATGTGCCAACTATATAACATGTATTTAGAGATGGATATATACTTATAGTTATAAAATTGACAATAGATTTAATCACTAAAATTTATAGATATACATATTCTACCCATTTCTAATTTTAAATGATAATATATAAATGAAATTACTAAAACTCATTACAAATATATGAAATTATATAAATTTCTATTACTAAATTACAAATATACCAGCAATCTCCACAATTTCTAAATTTTGAAACATATAATTTTCCAATGAAAAAAACTATTAATCTATATGAAAATTTAATTTTATATAATCTATTGATTACTTTACTAATTTACATAAATGTCCCTATCACTTAATCAATGTCATAATAATATATATAAATTATATATTCTATTCATTACTTTACTTAGTTTAGATAGTAATATGTCTATCATTATAATTATGTTGTCTTCTAATTTTTGGGAGTTGAACCCTTAGCTTGGAGATGTGCTATGTTTAGTATAAAAGGACATTTGGAAGCTTGTGATGAAGACTTTCATCACTTTTGTGCTATGTTTATCATAAACAATTAAAAAACATATATTAAATATTTCACACTAACTAAAAAATTTCAAAAAAACTAAAACTACTTTGCTTTTGTGTTACATTATTTCCCTAATCGTTCCTTCTCATTAAATCAAGTAAGGAAAAAAAATTAAAGAGAGAATCTACATATTATTCGCCTCCCATCTCTTTTTATATATAATTAATTTTACTTTTAATTTAAAGTAAAAAACTGTATAAAAAGAGTCTGGATGCAAATAAAAGAGAATGGTTGGGAAATAATATAGTTTCTATTTTAATTTTTTCCTTACTAAAGGGAATGATTAGGGAAATAATGCAACACAAAAGAAAAGTAATTTTAGTTTTTTAGTTAGTGTGTAATATTTAATATATGCTTTTTATTTGTTTAAATTAGAATTAGAATTAAAATTGTTTCATCTACAAATGTTACTGATGTTGATGATATATCAACAACATTTACTAAGGTTGATATATATATATAATATATATATTATTTATACATACCATGTCAAAATTTAATGTGAAATTTTATTCCAAAATTTTTGCTTTCAATTTTTTATAATCTAAACTTCAAGGTTTGCTAAACTTGAATTCGAAATCGAACAATGTGAAATAGGATGCAGCAAACACATGTTGGGTTTAGGAGACCTCGGGGTTATTCCTCCTCCTTCCAACAACAATGGCTTCCAGTTCCTCAAAAGACATGGCTTTGCCTATGTTGCATAGGATAATGTTTAGGGTAGACCCTTTTTCTAGAAGATTTCCACCAAAAGAACTGTTATGGACTATTTTAATGTGAAGCCATTTCCTATACAAGAACTACTTATGGATCAAATCTCTAAATATCTTATATGCGAAGCTTTGGACATTATCAAACATTGTGTTGAAAGTGTCTGAATCTAATAATATTTCAACTATATATAGGTTTTAAGTCTTTTTGAGGCAAAAGCGTGACATACTTTGCATATTTAAAACCTATTCAAGTTTTGGTGGATGAAGATTGTTGGATCCAGATCCAGGGAATGGAGTTATGGCTATGGTGGTTACATGAAATCATGGTCATTCTTTCATAAAGATATTTGAAATTTGTACCATGCTCATGGATTTCAAGCATATGTAGAATGTGAAAAGAGATGTATCTAAGTTTTAAGCAGCTAGTTGACATTTTTTAGGTGTTGCAGTTGGAAATAAAAATTAAATTTATTTGATGGCATTTTACTCAAATATTGATTTTACTTACTTCTATATTCCCCACTTCTCCTATTGACATTCCTTTGTACCTCTTAGTACAAATACTAGTTATTATAATGCTACATTGAGTTAATTTGACTTGAACAGATATTGTTATTTTTACCTGAACAAACATTTTTTTCTAATTAAATAATATAAATAGATTTATATTTGTAAAATTTTAAATAAATATCATGGAAAATAAATTTATATAACTTTTGCAATTTTAACGAAGATAAATAATAAATTTATATTAATCTTGTGATATATTATCATTATACTTGAATACGAATGATTTTAGCATGTGATTCATTTGTTGATAACTTATACGATAAAAGCCTCAAAAACTTACAGGGAGGTTAGTGACAACTTTTTGTTATAAAATATATTGAAGGATGTTTTCCTTTCTTATATAGAATATTCCTATCACATATATATTTGACTCTCACAACATCACAATTGGAAAAATAATAAGATAATAATATATATCTTTTGAGCCATCTTTTTTATTTTTACAATAACACATTATATACTCATACACTATATGACATGTGATTACAGATTTTGTGTTATATACTAATACACTATATGACATGTGATTACAGATTTTGTTTCAGATTATTAGTTTTTATATAAATTGGGGTTATATATGTTTTTTTAATTCATAATTTTTTTATTTTATTGATTTTAATATAAGTTGGAGGAATATATTGCAATGTGTTGGATATAATTTAAATGGTCAAATATATAGTTAAAAATGTAGTTTAATTTCAAGTTAATAATTTTCATATAGTATTGCATTTTCTATTTTTGCTACCAAGCATTGAAGGATATCCATTGTTGTTTCTAAATTATGTATTTTTTCTTTGTTATATATATCATCATTTTTGGGTGCTAATCCATAAGCATAACCACACACATGTATAAATAAATTTTTTATTTCTTACCATGATATAATATACAATTTGTAGTTACATCATTTTATTAGATTATGAGTTTTGTATATAGCTTGTGGTTACATGCATTTTTCCCAATTATAAATTTTTAATTTCATGGGCTTTATTCCAAGTTTTAGACTTTTGTTATAGCTTTGCAATTGCATTGATTTATTTGAAAAAAACATAATTAATTTTATTTGAACAAACAATACTTATTTTATTTGGTTTATTAAGTGAACAAATCTTGTTATTCAATTAATTAGGTAAATTCTATTTCCCCAATTCAAAACAATCTTCATGGAATTTAAAATATTAATAATTTGGGCTTGGGATTTTATCCTTCTGAATAAAAGTGATAATCCCTTCCCATTTCCATTTTGATCTCCTTCATAAGATATATTTTATGATCATGGTACACAAAGCTATACAGGGAAATTGTCATTTCACCTATCTCAAATATCTTTATTGTAGGAGGTTACTTAAAAAGATTCTTTAAATGATTAGCACTGACATCTAGCATATCACTAAAATCTATTTGATAATGGATCTATGTTAAGAAAAAGTAGAGCTTAGATTATCAATAACTTATTGAGTACATTTCCTAAATTATGGACTTCAAATTGTCTCAAAATATATAGAGAGATCCAAGTGTTGTACTTTTATGAACACCATAATCTCTTGAATTTTGGATTTTTAGGAGTTTTTGTAATCATTGCATTTTCTCTTTTCATGGTTACCAATTATATTATAAGGAAGGGAATGGTATTAGCCCATGTTTGAATGAATATCAAAGATATAAAGAATGAATCACTTTCTAATGTGAATTTTAGTTGATGAAAAGAGATAAATTGAAACTTGAGTGAGAATGCTATAAATTAAGCAAAAACAACTTATGGTCCATCGAAGTTTTAAATATGAATGAGTGAATATTTATAGGATTGATTTGGATAAATGATATAGATTCCTATTTTGACCCTCTATTTCAACTTTATTACAAACTAGTCAATGCTAATCCCATTTAGAGTTTGATATTTTTTTCTGTGGCCTAACACAAAATATTTATGAAACATAGGCTCTGATGACAAAACTTAACTAGATTATTTTTATGATGACTCAACCCAACAATATAATTGACTTGTTTTTATGTAATTTCTTACCTGATTTGTTAAGATTGTTTAAATAAATAGGAAAATATTTTCCCTACCAAAAATTGGATTGAATGAGATTCCTATCAGTTTATGCTAATTTGACATTATTGGAATGATACTTGGTGAAAAGTAGTGTGCGATAAAGGTATATTGTGCATCAATATTTATGTGTAGATTCACAAGTACAATATATTTCCATTAGCCCTTCAAACATGATTTATATTAGGGTATTTTTGAAATTTTATTATTTCATAATATTATTCATAGTGATGTCCATGAGTGTCCAAATGTATATTAATATTTTCCATTGAAATGTGTAGATGTAAGACTACAATGATAAACACTCATATAAGAAGTAAATTACAATATAATATGAATATTAGATATAAAATGAAGAAAATAATAGTGACACTATTACCCAATATAAAAAACATTGCTCATAAATATTCATCCAATGTAAATAAATTTAATTAGACAATTTCACCTAATGAATTTTTCCAATAAGAAAATATTCCTAGAGTTGGTATACTTTTCCATGAAGAAATTAAATGATTTGTCTACTTTAAAATGGAAATTGAATACAATAGTCACCTATCTTTATAAATTATATGGTAAATATCACATCTTTAAAGTTTTCTCAGGTTAGCTTGTTTAAAGGTGCATTAGAGAAGCGAATTCAATGCTTTTTCATGCATTTTTAGTCATTTTCTAGGCTAAAAATTGTTGTATTTTTTTCCTTAGTTTACTGTTAAATTTATCCTTCATCTTGATATTTTATGCAATTTTAATTGCTAAATATTATGTTGTTATAAACTTTTCTTTTGGTACAAATTACTTGTTAGTGTGAAAATTCTTGGAAGGTGTACCAAAAATACTTCACTTAAGTCACTAGGTGACAAGTGACCCTAACAAGAAGTTGATGGTTGCTATCGTCTTAGATCTAAAACAAAAATAGAAAACCTGCAATAAAAGAAGATATAACCCAAAACATAAAGCAACAATATAAAGTATCCAGTATAATAACCCAATTCGAAAGAAAATTTTAGATGAATTAATATTTTATTGATAACACCTAGTGAAGGAGATCTACCAATTGGTCTATAGGTCCTCCTCCATGGGATGGGTCCTTTGATATCCATAACGCTTTAGAAAATTGATCCTCTCTCTTAATGTGAAAAACCCAAACAAAAGTGAAGAACTCAAAATGAGCTCAAGAAAAATGACAATAATGTTGACGATGTATGGTCGTGGTGAAAAAGGAATGGAAAAACCCTCCTTTATATAGAAAAGTACAGAATTAATCTCGAAAATGGAGAATAATAAAATATTATTAACTAAATTCAGATCTAACTACTTGGAATACTTTATTATATTTATTGGAGAGGGAAAAAGAATTTAAAACGGTTAAATACCTTTATTTAGAAATAATTAACAAATGAAATGATTTATTAATTATTTTGCGAGAATCAAGAAAGGTGTGAAATAACAATAATTATTAAATAGTGATTTAATAATTATTCTAACAGAAGAAATAAGGAAATTCAAATAAATAATTATTTATTTAAACATTCCTAAGAAATTTAGTCAAATGTGATAAGGAATAATTATTAAATAATGATTTAATAATCATTCATAGAGAAAATTACATAAATAATGATTTATCTAATTATTTTCATGGGGTTTTCATTTAAATCAGAAAATAATTTAATAAAAGTGGTTTACTAAATTATGTTCCACAATGAAAGTGATATTAGTATGGTAAAATCAAATCTACATGTAGTATTTCGATCCACCTAGTTAGAAATGGCTAGGTGATCATTTGGTGATAATAGATTACCCCCACATGTATGAGTGTTAGGAGAAAATTGTATGACCGATATACATTGTAAATTACACTTCCACGAGCTGCCAAAAGGGGAGTCAAAGAGAGAGAGAGAGAGAGAGAGAGAGAGAGAGAGAGAGAGAGAGAGATCTGAAGCAAGTCAAGGATGGAAAAATAATGGAGGGGGTGAGACCTACAATACTGATAGAAGTCTCATTTTTATGTGGTAGTACATGATCTCAAATGAGGCAGGGGAGGCAGTGATGCAGGAACATTCAGCCCAAGGGAAATCATTGTAAATAATAGATATAGGGGGTCATGCATTTTTAAAAATTAGTTTCCTAAGTTCCAAGTCAGTTTAATATTTAAGCTTTTAAGTGTGATTTAATTAGATATTCTCAAAATAAATAAATGA
>APFE030662271.1:94341-231663 GCA_000404065.3 Pinus taeda
GGCCTGAGGCCCGCCAGAGTACGGAGGCTGGGATTGGTACCCGCCTGAGTACGAAGGTTGGGATTGGTACCCGCCCGATTAAGGAGGTTGGTATTGGTGCCCACCTGGATACGAGGGTCGGGATTGATACCCACCTTGATATGGATGCTGGGATTGGAACCCACCTGAAAGAGGAGGTCGGGATTGATACCCACCTGCATTCTGAGCCGTCTGGCCAGGGGGTCGTACTAGTTGAATTGGGGGTGGCCTCATTCGTTCAGAAGATTGAGCTTGCTGGGTGAGAGGTGGCCCTTGTGCAACCGAGGTTTGTCCCTGGTGACCAGAGGGTTGCTGGGTGGTAGGCCGGCCTTGCTAAACATAAGGCGGGCCTCCTTGCCCAGAAGGGTTTCCTTGCTGGTTTACGGGTTGACCTTGTTGCCCGTGAGGTTGTGCCTGGTTCCTGTAGGGCTGTCCCGAAGGATAGCCTTGTTGGGTACCTGGTTGACCTTGCTGGGTGTTGGGTCGTCCTGAATTTCCTGAATGTTGCCCAAAATAAGAAAACGTCGGACCACTAGAGACCAAAGGTTGTCCTTGTGGGCCTCCTTGCTGACCAGGGAAGTTTTGACCTATAAACTGCTGCCCATAATCAGGCTGCATGTAAGGTTGCTGACCTTGGTAAGGTGGTCCTTGCTGTCCTTGTCCTGGATGGTATATACCGCCACCATATGCGGTGGTGCCCCAATTCACGTTTAACGGAGTGGAAATCTCATCAAAAGGAGTTTGAGGTAGAGAGGTGTACAAACGAGAATGTTCAGCATCGTAGTACAGACCTTGACCGTCCAGGTTCTGGATATTGCACAAGTATTCATAAAATGCCTCCTCTTCTGTCATATATTCAGGAATAGGAGGAGCATCACTTGCAGGGTGTACAACTCGAGAAGAAGGAGACAGTTCACCACTCTGCGTTGGACCTCGAGATGGGCCCGCGGTAGAAGTGACAGCGGATGAAGCTGTGACTGCACTCACGACCGGAGTTGACACGGCGACACAAACGGCCGGGTTGGTGGGGACTGCCGTAACGGCAGTATGAGGGGCTTGGGAAACAAAAGATCCTGTGGTAGGGACCACGTTGTGACCCTCAGTAAAGAAACGTTGAGCATCCCTTAATGACCTGTAACGCCTTGGCACCATTTGTCCAGAAGACGTGACGGTGTAAGGTGTAGTGGTAACAGGGGATATAACGGGGGATGTTGTTGGAATGGGAGTTTCTATATCCAACATAACAGTCGAGCCACTAGACACTGGAGAAGCATCGCCCATATCGGATGAAGCCATTGAAAATGGAGTGCCGACAGGGGTGGCAGGCTGAGACCCGTCAGAGGGATCCCAAACAGGGTTATAAAAGTACTCGTAAAAATCGTCTCCTGGAGCTCAAGAATTCAACGGTTGTACGCTTGGGACGATGGGAAAAGCGCCACAAACCGGAGTTTCGGGGGCAATAGAAGATGGGGACCCTTCTTCACTCGGGATCGAGGACGGAGTTGATGGATCCGCCAGGATGTCCCAACAAAGACCCTAAAGAAGCTAACGACAGAACCTACTCAAACTACACACACACAAGATTAACCGGGAAATATTATCGTGGCCAAATTAATTTTAAGACACAGGAACAAAACTTGACCTCTTCATGTTTCAAGAGTCGAGAAAAGGACGAAAAGATGACTCTATCTACTTCGAATGTTTAATGAGCACGAACTGACAAGACGCTCACTTACACCTTTTCTTTTAGAGAGTCTGAAAAGGATCAAAAGCGACTACTCTGGAAGTTCTAGGCAAAAGGTTTACCAAGCAACCCGTAAAACGGCTTATACACCTTGGCAATCATATGAGAACCAAGGACTTCCCGTACTGCAGTCAGTCTTCCCGAATGTTGTGTTCGGTGCGTTACGGTTTACAAGGCGGCAGACTCGGTTTCCTGTGGATAAAGGTTGCAAGCCTAATGGAGTCTCCCCATATATACGCGACGGTACGTGGGAGCCAATCCGTACTAGCACTTATCGTTTCACCATGGAGGAATCACCCAACCACTCAACGCTAAGCTACTAGGTTTAAAGACGCCGGAACACGTCTCTAGCCTAGACCTCTAGATGTTCTCGTTAAGTTCCAATGCGTTTTTAGGTAAATTTGGTTAATTTTACAGTTGATCTTGAATTAGGTTTGAGTTTGAGGTCCTACCGTATGATCTCTCAAAAACACCTAAATGCAACTATATGCCAAAGATCATCATTTTGTTCGATGAATTCTAGCTAATCAAGAGTTAAGGATTTTTCAAACAAACAAAACGAATTCAAGCAAGAACGCAACCTAATGCAACTAATAGCAAGGAAATGAAACTTTTCTTTTGAAAAACACGAGACAACGGAATGCTCTTTTCTTTCCAACTATCAATGCAAAAGATACTAGTTGCTCTACTTTTTCAATGACATAAAAGTTCTTTTCAAACGAATTAGAGAGATAGCTACACTAAGTGAAAACTAAATCATCCAATGCACACAAGACAATTCCCAAATCCCTAAAACCAGTTTCCTAAATCAAAGGAAAACAAAGGCTTATGAGCTATTGTAATCTAATCTCAACAAGACAATGAGGAATTCAACGGAGGAAAGCAAACCGCTTGGAACACAATCAATCACTTTCAACAATCACCAAACAAACGTGAAAACAAAAACGAAGTTCGCTGGCCAACTAAGATCACCGAATCCCGAGCGGGAGGCTAGACACACACGACCACTAGATGCCCTAGGGTTTGAGTGTGAAATCAATGGAGACAAGCGAACACCCGAAGGATGAGAGTCCACGACCAGACAAACGACGGTCTGACACACTTCAGCAATCGAGAAAAGCTAAGACAAAGCATAAACCAAGCAACAAGAGCAAAAAGGAAGGCTTTGCACAAACTGAAAACAAGCGATAAACGAGCTCTCGTGGAATGAGGCCTCGCAGGCAAGCGAGTCACAGCTTAAACAAAGTTGTCAAGCCGAAAGCCAAGTAGAAAAAGCAGGGAGAGCCAAAACCAAGAGGTTTAGTAAGTCAATTTGGACAAAAAGAAGTTTTACAGGATCAATGCGGGTGACCCCACAGCAACAAAGCGATGACAGAAAAGTGTCTGTAGCAACTTTGCGCTGTCAGCACGGAAGGACACGAATAAAGGGCGCTGGCCCGAAAAAACTAGGTCAGCGCGACTGTTTGAATGTACAAGCGCGATGATAGAGACAACAAAGAAGATAGTATGCGATGTCAGCGTAGCTGTTTTAAAATAAAACACGCTGAGGCTGAGAAACAAATAAAATTGAACAAAAACTTCCAAACCAAAGCAATAGGCTTTCAAGGCAATTAAGGTAGTGCCCAGGACGAACCAGGAAACAAACCAATAGCAAAACAATCCCCAAACCTCGACAAAGGAGCAATAATCAAAACAAAGGTGACATACAAAGAGACAAGAAACCTCCCCAGCGGAGTCGCCAAATTGTTGGAGAGGTAAATCCCCTCTAAGGATAGAGGCGATCCCTACTAGCCCAAAGGGGGTCTAGCAACAATCAAACAATGCTACACTGCAGGTTCCTAGTTGTAATTAACAAGTGGGTAAGAGAAACCTACTTGGATTCCAACGCTATGTTTGTCGAAGAGATGATCCTCTCGCTCCTTCGCTCCAGCCGATCACAATTCTCCGCTATCCTCGCGGACGAACACCTGCACAAGCAAAGAGAGAGCAAACAAGGGCGTAAAATCTACTAAAAACAACTATGTATCAGTCAGGAAGGATACAATTTACATTAATCATTCATAGGACAAATGGAAATGGAACCATAAGAGTAGTCATCTATCTTTATTGATCAAAAAATAGAGTAAGGTACAACCGAAGTCCTGATGCTGAGTCCTTCTCTAGAGGGTCCAGCCAGCATGTCTTCCAAGCATTCACTTTTGAAGAAAATCTCCCAAGTCAAAGAGGTCTCTCTCTCAGATACAAGGCAATAAACTCATGACCTTCCTCAAGCTCAAAGCAATCCTCACACAACACACCAAATGCCTACAAAGAGAACAACTAATGCACTAAGAATTCCTCAATCAAAGTCTATATGTTCCAAACCAGCTGCTCATGGGCAATGGAGGAGGCTTATAAAGGAGAAGGAGTCTCCATGAATAGGTAAAGGATGAGCTTTCCCCCAAGATAAGTGGATGGTCAGTCGAATAGACGTGCCAGAGAAAGGATGGCGACCTCAACAATGCTAACAACCAAGTCTGGAGGGATCTGGAAGGTTGGTTGTTAGAACAAATTCGCCCAAACAGGATCAGCGCGGGTGAAACACTGAGCTAGCGCGCTGACATCGCAGATCAGCTATAGAGGAGGTCTGGTCAGCACTCAACAGGGCAAACGGAGGGTGCGCTGTCCGTGAAATGGGACCAGCGCGGAAAATACGTGTGCTTCCGCGCTGGCAGCGCATCAGTAACACTAACCTCCGCCTGTCAGCGCGATTATTTAATAAACAGACGCGATGATACATTTAACTTAGGCAAAGAGGGTTTTTTAGCCATTTTGAGGAGCATGAGCATAGGTGAATATGGTTTCACAACACAGTAGGGAGACTGGCATGATGGCAGTGACATTTTACTGTGTAACAATACCCATACCCGCCAAGATAACTGAGAACCAAGAATAATGATGAGTCCAACAATGTGGGGCTGAGCTACAAAGTACATGATATTTGATACATGATACATTGGCATCAATGGCCCAGAAAATAATACAATGGATACCATATACATAATGTGCCTAGAAAAACATAGGTCAGGACTGAATACAATATCATTTGAGTACATGAGATATAATGCCCCTGAAACTGACATGGGGAGGGGAGATCACAACCAAGGAAGCCTTGTAGAACATGAAAAGGATCTAAAGATTTGAATGGATCATCTAGAGGAGACATGCATGTTATGAGCGCTACAAGCAACTGAAATCGAACCCATCAAATCTATGGAACTGCATTGGAGGTTGGATCAACATATGCGGTCATTCGGGCATGTGGGGGGCTACCCCTCATGAGGTCTGAAACATCTCACACACACCCGAGAATCACTGGATAATTATTTGGATCACCGAACTGTCAAGTATACGAATCTCAATCGTGCGATAAGGAGCTGATGTCAAGCACATGAGAAACAACCAAGTCAAAGGGTAATAATGAGTCACTTTTCCTGATTCGAGGCACCGAACAAAGATGGAAGATGGAACCAAGGTACACCACCCTCTAGACTACTCGTTTGGAATAAATGTGCTGAGGTCGATAGAAGAAAGCCCACCAGAGTTAAGGAAATGAGGAATCCTCAACAAAGACACGAGGGAATATAGTAGAGTGACTGATGGACTAACACTAGAGATAATGATGGAAGGAAACAAGATGGATGGTAGACTGATGACTTCCCTTGTCAGAGCATAATAAAAAGTGGTTGCCCTAAAAACAACTGACACAATTCTAGAGGGGATGGTTGATGACTCAAATGGGGGTTTGATAAAGATGGAGCAGAAGGACTGGAGGCCAAATATGAATAAAATGGAAGAAATGCGGCATGAAGATGAATGAAACATTGTAATGGGATGTAATGGGGAATCAGAACAGACTCCATAAGTGCAAGGGTGACATATCTCATATGCTCTGAACAAGAGTGACTCAATGACACTTCCACGTGGGGGAGGCTCAGTGGGGACCATGAAAACATGAGTAAATGATGGTCACTCATGACGAAAATTGACACATAAGTCAACCAGTGCAAAGGTAAAGTGGTACCAGAGTATGGGTGTTGGGCGCGAGATCCCCCAAGGGCAGTTTTGGGGCTAAGAGCCCAGAGTTTGGTCCAACATTATAATTACAATGTAAGGACTCCACATTTTGTGGGCGTAGAGTGCTTAATTGTTAAAGAATCAAAGGGTTGTCCGCCCTTATTTTGATAATGTAATGTCGGCTATAGAATATTTACCCATGATACATGGACGATGGAATTGTATAAATAGAGCAAAGCTCTAAGTAGATAAAAAAATAAGTGAAGAATAAGAAATAGATGGAATAGTGAAGATATATGCGAGATAGCTCTGAAGTGTAAAGTCTAGTTTTGGGTCGTAGCATAGGAAGACGCCCAACACCTGAGTCCGTAGAGGCCTAATAGTCTGTAACTGAGTGCGCGGACCCTTGCAGCTGATTGTGCAAGGCGAGTCGAGTCTGTATTCATTTGGAAGTATTAATAAAGAGAAGTTTCTATCAATTATGTGTCTTTATTTCTTGTTTTATGCATCTGTTATATTGGGTATGAATTTCACTTCTAATGCTTATATGATGCGCAAATGTGTATACCTATATTGGGTAAGTGAGCACAAGTTAGAATATTTGTTTACCGAAGATAATTAAGAAATGTTAATAAGATAAGTAAGATACTTGGCGTAGTTTGGGAAACATCACAGTTCGCTGCCCTAGCGGTGTGAAAGCATCTCAACCCCTGGTTAAGGCTGAGCGAAAGCCAATGGTAATAGATCGCGAAGGTATTGAAGGTTAGAACAGAGCGCGAAGTGACCTGCGCGAAGGCAAGGTCTAGTTGGAATAAACCGACATCACAACCATCTCAAGGGTGTAGAAACTTGGTTCCAGCATCCCCCAATACTGCTTCAGGTGAGACTTCAGTCCGTGCCCAGCGGCTTGATGCCGAAAGGGCTAGTAGTGTAGGGATTTGTTAACTCTGAACCTAGGTCAGGCTCCCATAAGCCAACAAATGGTTCCATTGCCAGGACCAAAATCTGCATAGAGATGTGTGATGTTGTAGCACTGGAATCCAACTAAGAAAGAAATTGAAGGCTGATTGGACAGAAGAATTCATGAGTTTGCGGCATAGGAGAACAGAAACCCGCGACTGTCAAAAGAAGAGTGGCTAGACAACTACCTATATATAGAGATCCACGAAATCTTTTTCACGTCCTTCCCTACTGAGCTATACAAGTGGATCAAAAGGCTAGTAGATAGCCAAGGAAGGTGGAAACTTGACAGTCCTATTGTGTGGACCCCAGAGCTAGTGCGATGGTTGGAAGCATCAGAGGATAAGATCACGCATGTTGTCGATCATTGACTCAATCGTATTATAGGAGGATTCGTTATTGAGTTTGTGGTTGACATCTCAGTCTACTATAATGAGGTAGAGTGACACTTTCTCAAAGGACCACAAGGTAAGTATGTAAAGTCTTTGAATACTTGGATTAAAATGTTGTTGTGCGAAAAGCGGTTTATGCAGTTACCTTGATATTCAGGGCAAAGCGAAGCGGAAAGGTTTACATGAATGAAGGAAACAAGGGTCTAGAAAATAGCTCCTTGATCTCTCCTCCACGAGGGGACGAGGAAGAGCTCGTGAATGTCTCTATGCGAAGTGCTATACACCTGATAAGACAAAGAATTCCACGAATACCACCTCCACCCACACCACCACTGGCTCCACCACCACCACCACCACGATTCAGCATGGAAAACACAATGAAGTTGCTTGTGTTCAAATGTTTGGGAAATGAAGATCCAAACCAATTCTGGTTCGTTGTAAGGGCTGTATGGGAAGCACAAGGTGTTACCGATGACCATATAAAGAAAGTGACACTGGTTAGTGCCCTGTAGGATCGCGCGCTAACTTGGTATATTAAGTATTCCAACGATAACCCGAATGCGAGAGTCTCAGATATCCAAACATCGCTAAATAGAGAATTTAGTAGGCCTAAGTCTAAAGCACAGTCGATTGTGGGATTCAAAGAGATCACGTTGCTACCAGACGAGACTCCTTGGGAGCTAGATCAAAGGCTTAAATGTACGATTTGTGAAGCCATTATGAATCTGACAGATGCACATCATCACAAGTGGTTTGTACCTTTGCTAATACCATATTTAAGGAGTGCACTATCACATTAGAAGATAACAACTTAGGCAGAGGCCTTAGAGATATCTATGAGGCTACATGAGACCTTGATGTAAGATCCTAACTTAGGAGTTTAGGAGATCCACATGCAGCAGAAGAATTTGTGCCTTGAGATGTAGAGTTTGAAATAGGACAAGACAGTTCGACCAGAAGTGCGCAAAGAAGTGTGGTGTATAAAATGCAAGAGTCAAGGTCATGAAAAAGACCACTTCCCAGTATTTACAAATTACGTCACAGGAGGAGGACCGATGCATTTAAGGTTGGAAACTCAAGCAGGACCTAGCACGGTGCCTTCTTTGTGGAGCGCGATCTGCCAAATAGCCGAAAAACATGCCACAAACAATTGTCACTTGTTATAGAAGTATACACAAACTTCACAACAATTGTTTTGCAACTTTTGTAGGTCGGTGGAACATGACAAGCGTACTTGTAGAAGTTATGAATTGATGATGGATAGAACTCCCACCTACAGGGTTCAGGCCAAAACGCGGCCCCTTGACCAAAATGTAGGAATGGCGTGGATAGGATCTCATGGGTGCAAGGCTGAGGTGGAGGAGGACCTGGTAGAGGCCGCAAACAATTGATTTGCTATAATTACGGAGGGCCAAGACATTATGCCCATGATTGCATGAATCCAACATGCGCGTTGTTGATGCCTCTACGCTGATAGCTAGGATACGTGACAAAGGAGTGCTACTGCATCCCCCAACTTAGAACCTGCAGATGATGAGGTCTGAGTTGCGTGAGGAAGAGTAGAATGTAAACATTGTGCTCCAAAGTGGAATTGCGACGGGAGATGACAAAGGGAAACAACCAGAAGACAATACTCGGGTTCATAAAGCCTCGACGAAAGAGGCCGAGTTTGATTTGGAGTGCACTCGAGAAACCTTCATGGAAGCTAAGAAGAGCTTTGTTGATGCCTCCACTTCATGAAGCGAAGATAAATTGGAGCTGAAGATGGACCCATCCATGCTCACAACTTTCCTCGAAACCTGTATGAAGTTACCGCGCAACAATAAGGCTGTGAAAGGGTTACAAGAGCTCATCAACATATGTGTAGGGACCGTGCTAGGAGAACCACACGTAGTCCGAAAGATCATAAAGCATAAGACAAGGACAGATCGTGAAATGAGACTCACCCCAAAGATTGGAGAATATGAGATGGGTGAAGTCATTCTGGATTTGGGATCAGATGCAAATGTTCTACCGAAACAAACATGGGAACGAATGGGGAGACCCGTGCTGCAATGGTCTCCAAGTCAAGTAAGGATGGTGAATCAACAGAAAATAATACCCATGGGGCAATTGCAGGGAATACTGTGGATATTGAGGGAGCGAGCGCGCTGGCAGATTTTGAAGTAATAGAGATTGTTGATGACAACAATCCATACCCCGTGCTCTTGGGAATTGTTTGGGCCACTGATATGAATGGGGTAATCAATTTGAAGAAGCGAAAAGTGATCTTTGAGAAAAAGTCATTGTGCGTAATTATACCCTTGGACCTTGCTGAAGGATCGCGCTATACGGAGCCGGTCCGTGACTATGAGAGTGATGATGATCTTGACTACATCTATAAGATAACAACACGAGACCAAGACTAGATGAATACCACCGTGGATGGATGGATTACATGGGAGCGTGAGAGCTCCTGCACTTTGGATTCTGATGAGGAAACAAAACGCTGGCAAAATCGGTTACACGAAGTAACTACGCTAAATTGCAATATGATGACCAGGTCATTGTGTTGCATATCGACAAAATTAAGAGATATGCCTACTTATGATGGTCTAAATGAAGTAGATACCTTCTTGGATGCATTTGAAAGGGAGGTACCGGAAAAGCAATGCTTCTAGGCCTTGGACTGGGTGTTGCGCGCTATGCCCGCGAGATGGTGGGGTACGCACAAAGGAAGCTTTAATGATTGGTGCGAATGTAGGAGAATGATGTGGACATGATTTGGGAAGCATAAGATGCGACTGACAGACAAGTATGATGGGTAAGATGATCCGTGCACGCATCTGGCCAAGTGGACGCAGGCCTATGGAGAAAAGCCTCAACTTGCACAGAGGCACATGTACCGCGCGCTAAAATACCCAGTCAATAAGCATGTGTTGGGGGGGCGAACTTGCAGATGGCTCTTAAAGTTGGGAAGAAATTATGCATGCATAAGCATTCAATAAAGTAATAGAAACTGCGTTGACCAAGGTATGAAATGTGCATCAAAGTGATTGGGACCTACGTATACCTGCATCATTATGGGCTTATCGAACGACATGAAAGAAACTGACTTGACAGACACCTTTTAGGCTTGTCTATGGAGTGGAAGCCATAATGCATATGGAATATATCGTGCCTAGTCTACGTATAACAGTTCTCACAGGTATGAAGGATCACAGAGCCTTGGAGGAGAGGCTTGCGTAGTTGGAAGAGCTTGAAGAAGAACAATTTTTGGCTGGATTCAACCAGCAGGTCCAAAAGAAGCACGGAAAGGCATGGCACGACCGACACATCAAGTTGTACACATTCAAGGTAAATGATCTGGTTTTGTTGTATGATAGTAAGTGTCATAAATTGCTAGGGAAATTCAGAATGCACTGGTTAGGGCCGTATATTATTAAGGAGATTACAAATGGTGGCGTGGTAAAGTTGGTAAAGTTGAATACTGATCCCTTCCCAGGAAAATTTTATGGTAGTCATTTGAAGCCATACATAGGTGGCTTGGCCACCTGTCTAGCCGACCGAAGTACAGTCTTAGCACTCCAGGCAGCTGAAAGGAGGCACAGGACTATAAACTACTCTACCCAGGAATTGCGCGATGTCATGACTACGCATAGTAGCGAAGTGTCACAAGGTCCACGACAACGCGAAGACAGTCGTGCTGATGCACAAGTCTATCGGAAAGTGACTATTTCAGTCACTATTCATGATGTGATGCTTAGTTTGAGGCTAAATGGAGCAAGCGAAAGACATTTAAGGCGAACTTTATGGGCTAGATTCTTGACAATCTGCCGCCATTCTAGCATTAATGGACCGAATGTGAGGGGGACGTCGAATTCAAGTTTGAAAGATGCTATAAATTACAAGTGGTTGTCCAGAAAACAACACTTGGCAATTTGAGAACTGAGTTGTTGTGTGCTCAGGTATTCATGAACCGAGACTTATTCGCCATCCTGAAAGAAAACTCGTTGTTTGAGCAATTACTAGAGACACTGAGAGAACTGTGGAATAGCACTATGTCAGCACTTGAAGAATACATGGACATAGGAGTAGTGACAGCCGAGGAAGTCGCGTAGGAAATTGTGGAAGTAGAAGCCCCAGAGAGCGCCGGAATAATTGCTGAAGTCTTTAAATCACAGCGCACATCGAGACCTAAGAAGGACAAGTAGGACATGATACTAGTGCGCGTCTCACCCAAAAATCCACTAAGGACCAAGCTCACATTGGAGGAAAAGGGGAAGGCCATTAATATGGAGGTCGATGAGGAGGAAGAGTTTGAAGAAATCCTGGTGGAGGAGGAGGATGTAGAAATGGAAGTCAAAACCCAGGGCGTAGACCCTATCACCAGGCTGTCGGAATGTGTTCCTCCGCGAACAGGTAAAGCTAAGGTTCCAAAGGATATATATGAGAGCAAGAGCTCTCTACAAACTCCCCTGCTCCCAGACTATATTGTGTTCAAAGGAGCGCACTTGGGACGGGTTCCCGTGCTAAAATTTGAAGATTGGGACCTTGTAGACCACGAGAAGTTCCCACATTTAGCGAATGCAA
Organism: Pinus taeda; assembly: GCA_000404065.3. Taxonomy (NCBI): domain Eukaryota; kingdom Viridiplantae; phylum Streptophyta; class Pinopsida; order Pinales; family Pinaceae; genus Pinus; species Pinus taeda. Next base: position 106,084 of record APFE030662271.1, read on the forward strand.
AGCTAATGCACTAGAAGATAGATGCGCCAGCTAGAATGATAGAGTTGGAGCTGTGCAAATGGCTCAAAGGTGTTGAGAAAGTAGGGTTGCTAAACCTACTCTGGGTGCCACATTACCACCGCACCCCAGTGATAATTTTCGCCATCAGACAACTTCTTTGCTTGGTGCATGATGGTTGCTTGTGGCTAGAGGAGCCCATCCCCATCATAGACCATCTGATTCACTAGATTACATGGCTCCCTTGCTCAGGGTCAGATCCAACAAACATTTCGGAGGGAAAAGGAGGTGAGTTGGCCCTCGCGAAGGCAATGAAAAAAAAGTTCAAGTTGGAGAAGAAGAAGCGAGGGTATGCCATCTCCAGCATCAACAACCCTACAGTCAAGGTTGTGACACAAATATTGGCAGGGAAGGTGATGTAAAAGTTCCATGTGGATGAGGTTCTCGTGCCAGTGGTTGCACTAGCATCACAATGCATAGAAGGGGTCCAGTTCAATTGGGAAAATTATCTATACAGTGAGTTCCTGAGAACTACCGCGAGGCATAGGAGAAGGGCAAAAAATTTCATTACACATGGCCCCTTTTGTTGATAGCACCGGTGGCATGGGATTTCTCGAAGATAGCCAGTTCCTGTTGATCGCACAGGACCTTCCAGAGGCAGCGAAGTATGCTTCGCTCTGGGCAATGAGGGGCACACAAAGGATAAGGGAGAGCAAGATATTTTGGGTGCTAATGGAGATGAACATCAGGATGGGGATGAATCGAAAGCCATGTTTATTATCCACAGTCTACAACAGTCTGCATAGATTTGCAGAATTCAAAGCAGACTTCCACCATGTCTTCATCAGGGCGTGGAAGGACACTATGAAGGCGTGGCATGAGTTACCATACTTAGCAACTGATGATGTAATTTTTGCGGTCTTTGAGTCTTGGCCGTTGGAGTGGCGCTCTCCATCTGACTCCACGATGAAAGCAGAAAATTCCGCAGCGCAGCGGAAGAAGGAAGAGACAAAACTGCGGATGGTGCAGCTGGCAGAAAAGTGTAGGAAAGAAAAGCAATGGTTAAGGCTCAAGAAACACACAATGCTACGATATTGGTGAAGTAGAAGAAAACAACAAAATAAGAGTGCGAAGGACCAAAGTCACCTTGACATGAACTAGAAACCGATATAGAACAAGGTGGCGTGGACCCGCAAACGACGTCCACCTAGCTAAAATGTCCGCGACTATGAGAGCAGGTAGGGCTGTGAAAGAAAATCAAGGCCTTGAAGACATCTTTTGACCCTATCACCCTTACTGAAGGGGACATGCATGATATCGGAAAAACAGTGAGGGGTGTCAGAGCGAAGGTCCTCAAGCAGTTTGAGGAACAATACCAGCTGGTATTGTGGGCCCTTTGGACACTATTATAGGAGTTGCAGGTGTGCACTCCACAGGCTGGCACAGTGTCCACCAACCTCGCAGTCGGCACTTCAGCTACCGAGGAAATGTTGTGCGCCAAGATGACCAACACAATAGTGCTACTAGATGGAGCACTCATTACAAAGAATGAGGTTGATAGGCCTATTGTTATCAGCTTGAAAGGGGTCGGATTAAACATGGCTATGCTCCCTCGAGAGACACTCTATCTTTTGCAGGATGGAGTCACTGCAAAAATTTGGGCCAAGGAGAGTCATGCTCTACAGGTAATGAGCAAGAAGTGCATCAACATTGAGCAGTTGAGCCTGTAGAGCAATGAGGCAGTGCAGTAGAAAAAATAGATAGTGTAGGTTATGGAGGAAGCTTTCTAGATGGTCCCGAAGTTGGCCATTCAAGTAGAGGAACTGGTGGAGGCGCAAATCCGAAAGTTAGTCACAAGGGTGCACGATGCAACAGTAGAAATGGCCAGGGTTCAGCTGGAGCTGAGCCTATGGATAACAGAACTGTAGTTGAAGGCTCAACCTTCAACTCTGCTAGAGGTTGGAGAAAAACATACCACTGTGGTCATAACAGCAATGGAGGTAGTTTACAATGCAGTGACAAACTGCATGAAGTTGCTCGAACAATTGTTCAAGGTCCTAACCACCCTACAAGAGGACCCAAACATAGAGCACCTAGACATAAAGGCGCACGATATTCAACATAGATATGATGAGGTAAAAGGGACCGCGCAAATGGTTTCCCTTACAAAGAGACTTGTAAGGATGCAACATGCAAAGGTGCTCAAGGAATAGGTGGATGTCACTCGACATAAAGAGGCAGTTTTGAAAGTGCACCTACAGCCGTGGATCGATGAGGCATATACAATTACAACATACATTGAAGCAAATCTCGTGCAACTGAAAGAAACTCAAGAGAGGATTCAGGGCAATAGTTCAATAGCAACGATCACCAAACAATGCATAGAGGAAGTCTAGCAGGCAGTTGCTCAGTGCGATCTCGAACTTGCAGCAATCCAATCAGAGTTGGGAGGTCTTTGTGCTAAGATCTCCGCACCTGCAAAGTGACTCGAGGATGAGTCACGATGTTTGTGTTGGGGGCCTGTTAGGCACGAGATCCCCCAAGGGCAGTTTTGGGGCTAAGAGCCCAAATTTTGGTCCAATTTTGTAATTACAATGTAAACACTCTGCATTTTGTGGGTGCGGAGAGCATAGTTGTTAAAGAGTCAGAGGGTTGTCTGCCCTTATTTTGATAATGTAATGTTGGCTGTAGAATATCTACCCATGATCCGTGGACCATGGAATTGTATAAATAGAGCGAAGCTCTACGTAGATAAGAAGTGAAGATATATGCGAGATAAATCTGAAGTGTAAAGTCTAGTTTTGGGTTGTAGCATAGAAAGAGGCTCTATAGATGAGTGCACAAAGGCATAGTAGTTCACAGCTGAGTGAGTGGACCCCTACAGTTGAGTGTGTAGGGCGAGTTGAGTCTGTAATCATCTGGAAGTATTAATAAAGAGAATTTTCTATCAATTCTGCGTCTTTATTTCCTGTTTTATGCATATGTTATATTTGGTATAAATTTCACTTCTAATGCTTATGTGATGTGTGAATGTGTATAACTATATTGGTTAAGTGAATGCAAGTTAGAATATCTATTTACATGAATATAATTAAGATATGTTAATAAGATAAGTAAGATACTTGGCATATTTTGGGAAACATCACACTTCGCCTCCCTAGCGGCATGAAAGCATCTCAGCCCCTGGTTATGGCTGTGCGAAAGCCAATGGTAACAAATTGCGAAGGTACTGAAGGTTAGAACATAGTGCGAAGCAACATGCATGAAGGCAAGGTCTAGTTGGAATAAACTGACATCACAACCATCTCAAGGGTGTGGAAACTTGGTTCCAACATCCCCCCATACTGCTTCAGGTTAGACTTCAGTCTGTGCCTCGTGGGCTGATGCCGAAAGGGCCAGTAGTGTAGGGATTTGTTTGGCTAAATAACTCTGAACCTGGGTCAAGCCCCCGTAAGCCAACAACGGGTGTCTCAAATGTAGAGATTCGATTTTAAGGGGTGGAAAAATGGGCCCTCATGGAAAAAATGGCTTCCAGGTGAAGTTTTAAATTACCAAAAACAAAGGGAGACCCATTATAGAAATCAGTGAGAGCCTTCCAATGATGCTGATGGTTTGTAAAATAGATCTAACATTTGGTCGAAATGGGTTATCAAAAAAACTAGGGTTTTTCCAATAAAAGGGTTTTTTGCCTCCAAATCCAATTCATTTGCATAGTGAGCTTTGGAGAATTTGGAGAGGAGGAGAAGGCCCTAAATCTTGTGGATATCGTAGTGGAAAAACCGACCTTTAGAATCAAGATATTCAAGTTGGAGGTAGGTTTCCTAACCATACTCATCAATTTAAGTGGTTTAGATTTTCAGATTAGAACCTCAATTTCCTATTGGGAACCCCTGCTCATCGTCACAGTCATAATGCACTTTTTGGGGCCTGATCTACACTCTGGAGTGCTTAAATGGGGCCCACGAGTGCGTTCAACGTAATTTTGAAGGTAAAAACTACACTTTGGACTGAGAAGATGAGCAAGATAGATGGTCTACTAGAAGCTAAAGCTAAGTTATGTCATGAATTTATTTTGTACTCTCGATTGAAAAAACATAGTGATGTCTTGCAGGTATGGAAGAGTTAAAAATAGTATGGCAAGAATGAGAGTTTGAGGCCCTCCATGCTGAGATTCAGCAGGATCAAGTGGTGAAAGGGATACTGGCACGATGTGGAGTGCCAAAGTTCTTAGAGAACCCTTTGATGAGGGTTGGTGAGCCCTTGTTGTCGAGGATAGTGAGTTACTGGGACCCCTATCAGGAAGCCTTTGTAGTACAAGGGCACAGGATCAAGCTCACGATCCAAGAAATATACTTTCTAATAGGATTTCCCCCCTTGGGGGTGGTAGGGGAGATACATCCAGTGCTGCCTTGTGGGAGGCATATCATTGACTTTACTAAGTGTCATTATGTATGGGGTGGCCATGCAAGGGGAAATACCATCCGGGTTGATGACTTGGAGAGGCTTGAGACATGAGCTACAGCCACAGTGGTGCTAAAAATCTGTTGTAGCCATGCCTTCCACCATATCACCAGAGGGCAGATGATGTTGGTGGAGAGTGTTTTGGGAGGGACCTTCTATGGGTGGGCCTATATGATGTTGTCGTTGTTGAAATGATACTTGAAATTTTGCAGATGGGGGACCAATGATAGCTATTCATTTGGGAGAGTCTTATGCTCACTCTTCTTTGAGATGATCCCCACTATACGACCTCATGTTCATATCTGTGATGGGGGCCCATAGGAGCCCAGGACGCACCACTGGGGGTAGCTATTGAGACTAGGTGGTGGAGAGGGAGTCAGACGAGTGTTCCGACTTGAATTTTTTCTCATTGGGACCAAATACTGCTATACATAGATGACGACTCATACAATGACATGAACTATCAGAGTTATCCTGACTTACCACTTCCACTAGGATAAGTATGGGGCCTAGATGGTAAATGAAAGTTGCTATGTATTTGGTGAATTTATAGTTTAAGAAATATGTGTATGTCATATTGATTCCTAAATTTTTTTGTATGCAGATATAGCACCGGTGAGGCTGGAAGGATACACAGGACAAGCTGCAACACCTGGGGATGCATATCAGGGTGGGCCTTCATCATGACAGAGACCAGATGATGGTGCTCTACAGGAGGATATCTGACATAGCTGCAACGTATTATTGACTAGTGCGATAGAGCATGAATGGCATGAGCTAGAAGATCAATATACATATGAGTGTACGAGTCTCCCCTTGGAGTGGTAAGGAATCATGCGGCGCATGACGATAGTCGGTTAGGGTATACGAGATCTACAAGCTGGGGGAATGGAGCCATTGGCTCGGTAATCTCCAAATGATAGTGATTAGGCATAGGGACATGTGGGTCCCCATTTTTGTTTTATGATAACATGCTAGTGAACATGTCAGATGTATTAGAGTAGTGGACTCAAAATAATATACGATGATACATATTTATGATTATGCATCTTTTTGTTTGTGAAGATTGTGGTTCGCCATTTATTTTATGGATGTCTTCATACATGTGATAAATGCCAAGTTAGAATGCTATTAGAAATGGTATATACATAGTGATTTTGGGCTCTAGGCACACGATTGAATGAAATGGATTCAAATTCATGCATCAAAAGCTTCACTCATAGATATTTTCTAAATAGGATAGGATTATGCACACGATAAACTCTATTCAATTGCATGACGAGTAGCAAGGAATATAGAAAAACATGAAGGTGAAGGATGCGACAGTCAAGGGCATCGGCTAACAAACCTATCACAACATCATATTCTTCCTGATTATTGGTGGCAGATCCAATGCAAATATCATTGGAGTGGACTAATGAATGCAAGGGGGTGAAAATGACCCAAGCTGCTGAGGCAAGATTCCTGGTGAAGCGACTCACACCATTGGTAAAACCGAGATAAGGTGTGGATGATGGATCCCTCTGAAAGATGCAAGAAGTCAATGTGTAAGAATGAGGGGGATGCAAACTACCTAAATGCAAGAAGAAAGAAGTATATACATACATTTTGATGGGAAATTCTATGGGTAAAATTTCTTGAGGTAGAGTGCATTTTGAGGATTGGGAAGGATGTCTCCTTCTGGATCCTCTAACAGGTATGCCCCCTTTTCCCAAACATTGAGTCGAAATGGAATGACCATAAGGTGTATGTGGTTTGAATTTGTGGGTTCAAAGTAAGGGATTATTGAACCAATCGACCTCATTATGGATGAAGTCTTTGGACTCCACAACATATTGGTCATGGGTTTGCTGCAAAAGGAAGTACACATGATGGTGTATTTCATCCCAAGGATAATCAAGGGTTGTCATAGCTTGCATAATGTCTTCATCATAATGGAATATGGGTGGAATAGAAGAATAAGGACCACATGATGGAAAAGAGCTACCTGAAGCCTCTTCATGAGAGACAAGGTTGACATACGCATTGTCAAAAGTGCGAGACATATGACTAGTAAATGGAATATCTTCCGATGTTGAGATTGATGTGCTTGATGAGGAAAGTTCAACAAAAGCACAAAAGGAAATATCTAGAGGGTTTCCAGATAATGATCTCATGAACGATGACAAGTAGAGAATAGGAGCAGAATTGTCCCTCATCTCGACATTAGGGGGAGGGATCACAATGGGTGTTGTAGAGACCTCTTGTTCTAGTGTGGAAATGGGTCCATAATCCACAGGTAAAGTAGAAGTGGACTCATTACGAGCGACCTCTAATTAACAAAGCACTTGAAGTGTATCTTGAAAATCTTTGAGACATGGACAGTGTTGGGAATAGTGGCCATAATTATCACATAAAGCGCAAGGTTGGTTTGTGCGTAATGATCCGATCTTCTTAGTTGACTCAGGTAAGGTGACATGCACCTTCAGATCCTAGAATTAGGGAAGGTATCAATGATCAAATCCTTAATATGAGGGAGTTCAAGACAATTATTGGTGGCTTGACCGACAACATCACATAAAGCACAAGAAGGAAGAGGTTTCAATGGTTTAGGAGGAGCTGGAGTTGTAGGGGGGGCCTTGTCTTGTGTTCCCTTCTTTCGAGCTTTTCTACCCTCACCAGATGTTTTCGTAATAGGAGTAGGCTCTTGTTGAGGTTGCTGAGGAACTTAAGTGAAGGCAGGGGTAGGAACAACTGGTTGGACCAAGGTCAAATCAGTGTAAGGTTTCAATTGATTAGGTGGAGTGTTTGCAGGGGGATCGATGTACGAGATTGGGATCCGTAAGGTAATATTAGGTAGAATCAATTGAGCCATGACAAGTGTAGAATAGACTCCAGGAGGTGGGAATAAAAAGGGTATCTGACCAAAGGGATAGTGGTCTAGAGGAACTGCTCCACAATAGTTAAGGCCTCGGGGAATGGTTTCGGGTGGAAATAGATTAGGAGAGATACTAGGAGAGGGAAGTAATCCTTAAGGAGTTGTACCAGTCGGTGGAGTTAAGTCAAGCACAACAAGTTATGGAGGTGCGGACTGTTGTGCAAGCATATTGGCTTGTTTGTGGGCGACCCGCGATGCTTGGAGCATGCAAACACTTGATGGGCTAGGATCAGAAGGAGTAGGTGATGGGCTATAGTGAGCACCAAGTAAAGAGGAAGCTTTATAGACTCGTGGAGAGATAGACGAGTCAGTGTTATTGTCATCCATGGAAGAAATGTTGGTCTGAGGTGAAGTCTGGGCTTTTGGATCATCGTACATCAACTGATTTATTGTGATGATCTTTCCATTATGGGGAAAGTACATCTTGCGGTGAATCGTTGTTACATGGTATTTTGTCACACCTCTTGCACTTCCCCATGACATATCCCAAAGTGCCCTAAACATGACCATCATGTAGTGTACTTATTCATATATGTAACTCAGATCATTCCTAAGACATTGATTGGAAAATGCCTTGAGCTTCCCCTGAAGGAAGTAGCTCTAAAACCCTAATTTGAGGATCATCGCTCTTATGAGACTAAATATAATGATGATCACATGTTGCACTGTACTCGACCCACATTGGAATCGCTTTGTTCACTTGTATACCTGTGATGATCCCAAAAAGTCAATTTTCCCAATGAGGATGAGAAGCTTCGTGATCTAGAAGCTTCCAAAGCGGCGAGTTGGAGGTTGTTCGACATAGATGAGGTCGAATTCTCCCAAGTTGGCCTCTTGGTATTATCCCTATGACCTACCTCCTTGAGATGAGGACCTACTCCTATCTTTAGAGACATCCTAACTCCCTTTCCCAACCTATATATTCATCCTCTCCCATTCCCAAATGGTTGGTCTATGTCTATTTGCACCCTTATGATAAGATTGTGCCTATATGCTACTCATTTGGATTGGAGAGCTTATCTTGGACTGGGATATTCATTCAAGGAGAGCCTATCAACATCAAGGCTTGGTTGCATGATTCCCGTTATTTTCTATTAATACACAATTGCTGGTTCATTTTCCATTGATGTGTATGCTCATGTATCATCTATCTTAACATTCCTTGATCAGTTAAGTAGGTTGCTTTTTAATATGTTGTTTGTATTTTCATTCCTTGTTGTGTCTTCATCTCTTGTGCAGGTGCATAAACACTGAGAGCATCAGGAACAAGCCCATGACGCAAGTGATTCAAGGTCTTCAACAAACGAGATTGAGATATCATCAGAATGGGGTAGGCCATCTTCTTTGTCTCTCTTTTCAATTGTAACTTCGGTTGCTAGAGCCACTCATTGGGCTAGAGGAATTGTCTCTGTTCGCATAGAGGATTTACCTAGACAAAAAAATGGTGACTCCACTGGGGAAGCTATGATCCTTTCCATTCAATCCTTCATCCCGATTTAGTGTTGAGTTTGACCAACCGTCTGTTTTCAGGCTAGTTTATTTGTCTGTAACTTTTTCACTGACTGATAATTGCTTGAAGGTTCTTGGTTTTTTGTTGATCTTGAAGTTTTTTTGGTTTTATCTCATCTTTCTGGACCATCACGGTCTTGTCTCTGACAGTTGTGATGACATCACAGATGTTTTAATTACAGTCATGATTATCACTATTTTTCCGATGACAAGCGCGATGATCCTAGAATTTTAAGAAAATTAGGTTTTATCTTCTTGTTTTCAGTTTTTGTCTTCTAGCAGTGGTTTGTCAATGTGATTATAGTGTCATTTTCTTGGTTGACATGTTTGTCTGATTGAAATTGCCTCTTGATTTGGTTTAAGTGTGTTTGGAACTTGATTTTCTTTCTAGGGTTCCCAGTGTTTCTAGGTCACCCTTCATTCACTCATTGGTTTGTTCTTCAGAGATAAATTACCTTTGTTCAAAGAGTCTTTTAGCATCTGGACACCCTCTGTAAGTCACTTTTGATTCTTAGGTATTAAGTTGTTTTCATTAGTGTTGAATCAAGTAGATTCTTTGAAAGTCTCTTTAGTTCCATTGGCAAGCAATAGAGTACAAAAATGTTTGTTTTTTATTGAATCAAAAGGAAGTTCTTGTTGTTATTCTTATGTTTTGAAAAGTGAAAGTGTATATCATTGAAGTGTTTTCAAAACATTTTCTTGCATTCAAATTGGAAAGTGAAATATATTTTCATGATTAGTGAACTGTTTGCATTTTATTTTTCTCTTTTGCACTAGTTTGCAGTGATTGCTCTTTAGTGAAAAGGAAAAGTTTTTCATTTCTATAGCATTGCATTTGTTAGTAGTGTTATCACTCGGATTTTCCCAGAAGTTGTAGGAAGGGGAAAGGGGTTCGAGGTAACCACAAACCAATCTTTTAGATACAAATCTAGCCAATCTGTATCCAAAGAGGGTTTTCTCTTTAAGTTTTAGCTTTGTTTTATAAGGTTTTAGGCTAGTTATTAGATCTTAGGGTTTTGTTTGAATTTTTTGGTGAATTTCAACAGTAAGAGACTTAAAAAGATGGGGTGGACTTAAAGGATTAAAGGGAAATTAAGAATCCTTCAACATACTTTAAGAGAATAGAACATGACTAACCATCAATAAAGAGCAATTAAGCATTCTTTACTAAATGATTAAGATGAATAAACTAGGAAACATGAGCAATTAAGAATTCAATGTTTATGCTAGTTCAGAAGAAAACATTGAGAACAAAAACGATTGAAGACAGATTGCACTTAAGCACTTTCGGAAGTATTCTTTTTTGTTTAATGTTAAGATATGGAACATAATGAATATAATAAACCAGAAAACATTAACACATGAGATATAAGATACTTATTTTCTTGATGTCCAACACATGAACCCTGTGAAAAGTCTTTTACATCAATCCTTCATCCAGCCAGCCATGAAAAATTTGTCCAACATCACTTTTTATTCCAAAATATCAGTTTTAAAGCAATGTTAAAGAAGCCACCCTCAATCATTCGAATTGGGGTGTCTTTATACAAAATTTTTACAATGAAATATCTCTTAACAAAGTAGAGATATAAACTGAGATGACTAATCAAATCTTTCAGGAAAATAGGGCTAGAAGACCTCGTATATGACATATAAGCCAACCGAATAGTTTGCTGTCCCTATTCTTGAGAATGTGATGGAGTTAGGCCTTATGATTTTGCCTTCTGCTGTCCTTGGTGTAATCATGTGCTGGCTGCTCTGTTTTGATCTTTCTACTGATAAACTTTACCTGCATATGATACTCTTTACCTGTTGATCTCTTTTCGTCTTCTTTACCCTCATTGACTAGAGTAAAAATCAAAATTTACCTTTTACCACAGATAAATTACAAAATTTCAAGCATTTCTTCCCACCATATTGGCTGTGGTATTCTAGTTTTTTGAATCTTTTTGAGGATTTCATCTGTTTCAATATACTTGAAGAATGTGGTTTGAATTGGGAATAAGTGTTTCAGCTCATGCTCGACATAAAATAAGTTCTCTAGGCTGTCATAGAGATGTGGGGAGTGCTTTTATTCCCGAGGCACTTGTTGATGAACTTGCTTGATTGCCTGCATATTTCTTCAACTTATCTACATAATATCTCTGCTTCATTAATCTATCATTAATCACTAAAGGACTTGGTAGCTATTTATTCTACAAAATAGAAAACTTCTCCATGAAGGCATTGATCTCCACCTGCATGTCATGACATCTTCTTTCTAAATTCTGCATCAATTTTTTCTTAGTTAATACCCTCTTGATTTCCAAAATGGTTTTTGTTCTATCTGTGATGCTAATTTCTTCCAGCTGTTCTCTATTCCTGGTATTCAAAAAATGTATGAGCCTGTTGGCTTCCTCTGGCATTTGTCCTAGCCGTGCCTTTGTCCTTTGAATTTCTTCTAGGGCTGTCTTCACTAGATCAATCTGCTCGAAAATCACTTGGATGAAAGGCCAAACATAATTTATGGATTGAGTGATGTTGGCCCAAAGAATTTTCTTGATCTTTGCCAGGTGCTTGTCAAAAGTGAGATCTTTTTCTAATGCTTTTACCTTATTCTCCAATGTTTTAATCTCTTGTTTTTTCGACAACATTTATTTTTGAGAGATCATAGTTTCGTTCCATCTTTGCAAGCTATTCTTTTACCTGTTTTAGCTCTGAAACTTGTAATCTCATGTCCTTCATTGATTTTATTAATTATTCTATGTTCAAATTGGCACTGTTGCCCTGTGCTATCCTTGCAGTTGCTGTTGTTCCTCTGATCACCTCTGTTGTGGCTGGTGGAATATTTGGTGCTAATACTGTCCCAAGTGTAAAAGGTATTGCTGCTGAGACTACCGGTATTACATCAGGAGGCTGGGCGGTTGACTCTCCCTACTTGTCCTTTAGTGCCCTTTCCAGTTCTTGTTTAGTCTCATTTAATCTCTCATTTAGCTTTAAAAGCAAATCCATCAACTCTTCTTCAGATTTTTGCTTTATAATCTCTGCAGTCTGTGGATATCTTGAAGGAGGCAGTTTTAGCTACTTCTTCAAAGTAGCAATATCTTCATCTTTCTTTTTGATCAATGCCTCTATACCCTTCACATCTTTGGGATTATGTCCCAATCCAATAATGATTTCTTCTAAAGACTTTATTCTTTTATCTTTGGCTAGGGAGGAGGCTTTCTCCAAGTGTAGTTGAGCTGTAGTGTTACCCAAGGAATTTTGCGATCGATGGGCCATCATTGCCTTACTAGCCAAGGTTGAATAGACCATCTCTCCAGTGTGTTTGTGCAATTCAATTTGGTCCATAGGATGAATATCCTTTTTCGTGACCTCCAAATTTGTTCTGATGTAATTTGCTATTGACATAGGTTGTTGCACTTTAGGCTTAAAGTAGCTCATTATCATTTTTCCCTCTTTAATGTCATAGGCTGACATTAATATCTGTTGATTTGTGAGGGTCATTTTCAAATATTGACTATAAATTTGGAGTCTCACTAGATCATTTCTCGCTTTTATTTCTGTGAATGATTTCTTGATATCTATGGCATATTTTATTGGTGGTCTGAAAGATGATACTTCTGCACTTTGCTGCCATTCTAGCTCTTCTCTCTATGTGCTAGTGGATGTTCCTTCCTTTGGAACAGTGTGCTGACTAGTGATTCCCTCTCTCCTTTGACTATCTATAGTCTCCTCCACAAATTCCTCCTCTGAAAGGGGATTTAACCTTTGCATTTTTGTTCCAGGCTACTCTGAAGGTTCACTGGTAGGGATAGCTACTTCCCTACCTCGCTTTTTACTCTTTCCCTCATTTAGAGGGGTCTGCAAGCTTGGTGGTCCTTCTACATTAGTCTGAGTTGGAGGAGTTGGCGTTTGGACATGTTCTTTGGAGGTTTCAGGTGGCTGAGACATTGTGACCTGAAAGATGGTTTCTAGTTCTTTACCTTTTGATGACCTTGTAGCTGGTGTGCTAGTTTCTTGTGGAGGTTGCTAAGAGGTTCCAGTAGTGGATGCACCAATTCCTAACCTTTGAGATAGCTCAAATGGTACCTGCCCAAAAGAATCTAGGTCAAGGGTTTTCTTAAGATTCCTCACAGCATTCTCAAAATGGACCTATTCACTATCATTTTCTACTAAGGTCCCTTCTATCCATTCATCCATGTTTGCAAACTGCTCAATCTTGGGATCCTATGGTGAATGTATGGAGACAACATGTTCTTCATTCTTCTATCACATAAAAAAATGTTAGGGTCATATGGCACCCATCCAAAAATATTTTGTAATCTAAGGTGATCTTCTAAAATTATTTCAGCTTCTTTCCATGCATCCCTAGTGTTGCAGACAAAAGGGCCTAGCTGATTCTTAATTCTAAGCTGAGATTTCTTCTTGGCATTACAAATATGAACTAAATCTACATTTATCATTTGCCTGAAATACTCCAATGCAAACAGTCTCATTGGAACATACTTTGGTAGTTTAAAAGGTCAGAGCTCACACCCATAGATCCGAATTTCTGTATGTTTCCTATATATGTACCAATCACCTATTCTGTATTTCTTGGAGAGTTGGAGGATCTTGTTTATATCACCACTAATCTTGGGAGGGGAAAATCTTGTCAATAAAGTGGTTGCAGGATGCACAAATAGATCAATGAACTCATTGTAAGTATAAGGTGTCTCAAGGGACTTATGGAAAATGGGACTCCAAAAGATAACAGACCTTGGGTTTCCTTTGGTGTCAAGTTTCTTAACATGAAAAGGGAAATTGTCCGACTGATAATACAACATAAGATGATAGATGAAAGTGATGTATTTGAAGACTCCTTCATCGTCCAGTCTTAGGAATTGATCATGAATCTTATTGACAATGTAGGAAGCATAGTCATACTTAACAGCAAGTGGCTATCCAGGAGTAAAAATTGACAATAACACTAGGGTTATATCATCAACATATTCACTAGTGTTAAAACCCATAACTAAAGATATCATATCCACTATGAGTTTTCCCATATCTGTGAAAAAGGTCTGTACATAAGGAGGGGGGCCTTTGGGCTGATGTTTTTCTAACATGAAGGTTTGGCAGATGCGAATGAGTTCTGATTGGGTTATTTCAGCGGATTTCTCAAGTAAATATCCCATAGAAAGGGGAGTTAGGGCTTGACCAGGGGAAAATTGTAACATTTCATTTATGGATGCAACTGTAATGGGTAATAGGGCTATTTGACTTGGGGACATAACAACTCTTAGGATTGGATCATAATTTGCATGGCATTGATGAATTATATCGGGGAACACATGGACTGAAGGAAGAAAATACCTAGGAAGGTTGGATTCCCACAGTTCCAGGATGTCTGAGCCATTTAGATAATTGTCTTTGGCTTGACAAAAGACCTTGAGATGATTTTGGTTAGTGGAAATGTCTTTTATTTGAAAGTCTTTATCTGTAAGAGGTAGAAATTCTAGGTCCTTATGAGGGGCATTAAGAGGTGCAACGTTCAAAACAACGGGGGTTTCCATTTCTAGTTCTTGTGGATTCGGAAATTGAATTTGGGTTTTCTGTGAGAAAATACGCCAAATAGCAGGTTTGGAAACCTATATAGTGAAGACATTTTGGATTTGTACTGAATTTAGCTCTTTCTTGTGGAATTTTTAGTAAAAAACCAAAACTTGCAGGGTTCCGGTGAAAATTGGATAAATACCTGTAATGGGGAAGTGAACAGTGCAATGGCAGGTTGAATGATAGGTTCCGGAGTACGTTGCTGCAAGTTTTCTGACCAGGTGGTAGTTGGAAAGCTTTAGCAGTTCACTAGGACGTTGCTTTGCATGGGAACCCAATTTGCCGTATAAAACATTGAAAATGACATTTCATTAGTTTTATTCGCAAAATCTAGGTTGGCAGGGATTTTGATTATCGGACAAATGACGTAAGCATGATCAGATGGTTTGTCGTATGTGGAGGGCGGTAAGCGGTATGATGTCGCACCGCTTTTGGGATCGGGCGGTATTTAGTCGAGAGCCAGCGATCCCATTGATTGAATGACGCATAGCGGAGGTACGGGATGAAAACTGCCTGGTGATTGCGCGTTAAAGCATGGTCACTAGGGGGGGCACGATATCAATGACGACCGTTGGATGATGGAGATGAGATCGAATGGTGGATGAGCGAGTGATACAATGGAACTTTATGTAGGTGGGACCAATATAATTAACAGCTAATTAATCATATCGGGACGACTCCGAATGGCTACGGAGGTTATTAATTAACCAGGAGGGTTAATTAATCCCGTGTAACAAAGCAAAAAGTAAAGGTTCTTAATTGGTTACTGATTAACTCATTAATCCTATTTTGTCATGGATTATGGTTATATTTAACCGGGAGCGGGATATTTAACATTCGAGATTTTCTAATATATTTAATAATACGGGATAGGGTGAACTTTTTGGGAGTTATATAATATAAGTCAAAGATTAATATGAAAAATGTAATGGAAAGCGCTAAGTAAAAACATTAAAGTTGTGCATTTAAACTTAGGCTTAAAGTGGAAAAAAGGGGTTTTATGTAATATTGTGAATTTTTTCCTAAGTAAAATGAGATTTTACTTAGGAAAAGACTTTTAAGAGTGAATGAATGATGGTTTTAAGTAATTAGGCTTTTGAAATTATTGGGTCGAGTGTCCGGTCCCTCCAAAAGTCAGAGAAATGCTTTGAGCCCCTCCAATTTAACAAATACCTTAGTCCTCAGGGGAAACTAGTAAATAATTAGGGAAAATGAGAAGGGGAGTTAATCATTGTGACTTTTCTTTGCTTGTGGTGTCTTCAATGTAGTGTATGCCTTTGCCTTATGATGAAAAAGTGAAAGATTAGCACATTTGGAGACATTATTCACCGCACATGATTCCGCAACATCATCTACCTACCCTACCTACTTAACCTAGCACTTTTTCTTCTTTATTTGGGTGCACTTAGACAGGAAAACCCTTATCAAATATTCCTTTTCTTTTACATGGCAAGCCTACCTAAGTCTACACTTATTACATCCAAGGGCTCAGAATAAATTGTTGAGCTCCTCTTTATTTACTCTACCTATCTACTTATCTACCAAGATTACACTGTTTGGCCAGATATTTATTCTCTATTCTACAACATGAAATTGAAAGATGAATAAGCCAAGTTTAAACAGTTTGACTATTCATGAATTGTGGCATAATTAACAAGCTACACACAATTTTTTATTACACAAAATGAAAAAGTAGTGGCATTTAGACTTGTGCACTTTCTTGGTCTTTTTGTTTGGGGTTCATTTTCTTTCATTTTTTCGACCATCTTTATTCTTTTTAACCTTTGATTTTTCTTTTAGGGTATACTCTCTTTACATTTTTTAATTTTTTTTGATTTTTTTTGAAAATATGGAAAGCCTTTGCAACAAGAGAAGGTATGAACATATTACATAGTTCATCAAGTCAATCATGACATATGACACTTATTGGATTAGGGGGCTAACAAGTAGAATGAAAGATTAGATTTCGTTTTACTTTTTGCATTGAAACTTTTGTATTGATGCTTTTGGATTGTTTGATGCATTGATTAGTTGTTTCTCTCCCTTTGGTGGAATATCCTTCATCGAATGAAAAGATTCATTTTCATCATTTAGTTGCATTCTAGGAATAGGTGACATCGTTGAGCCCTCAAAACTGAAACTTAATTCAAATATTAACTTAAAATTTACCTCAATGAACCTAAGGAGAATTTGAAACATTAATGTTCATACTTAGTGGTCTAGGCTAGAGACGTGTTTCGACGTCTATAAAACTCAACAGATTTCATTTGCAATACCCTTGCGTTAGACAGTGCTAGCATGTACTTGTGCTCCTCGTACCATGGAGTATATAAAGGGAGACCCTCACAGGTTGCAAACCTTTATCCATAGGAAGTCAATTCTATCACTCTATAAATGTGATACACCGAACACAACATTTGGGGAGATTACCTGCACGTACATCAAGTCCTTGGTAAATTTATTTACTAAGGTGTATATTGTAGTTCATGGTTACTGGTAATCCTTCTTTTCCTAGAGTTACCTAAGTAGTCATTTTGATATTTTCTGACTCTTTAAACTTGAAAAGATCATCAAGAACTTTTCATTTCAAGCTCGTTAAACCATCAAAAGCGACTAGAGTCACCTTTTTGTCCTTTTCTCGACTCTTAAAAGATGAAAAGGCAAAGATTTTGTTTCAAATTCTAAAAACAACTGCCCATGATAACATGTCGAACCCATATCGTTGCTTCTTGGTCCAATATTGAGTAAATCATTGTAAAGTTTATTTTTAATCGACCCTTAATGAATATCCTTTCCTTTTTTTCTCTTGAGAGAAAGTCATCGTGGCTGAACCATTGAGTTGACCCCAAAGTTCCCCTTCACTTTCTAATACTGAAGGGTCCTCCCAAGGAGTTCATCCGAACTTCCTCATTCACCTAAAGATCAAGGTTTTGAACTTGGGATTATTCCAAGTATCCAACCCTTGTATTCTCATCCACCACCATTGGATTCTTGGTCACCTCAAGAATTTGATCCTCAGACCCTCGACAATCCTATACAAACCCCTCAGAGTCCGTAAAGGTTTATTGTTTATATGATGAATTCATTATTCAATCTTATTATGCTATCTCCTTAGCATCCTTACAATCCATACGATTACCCTAGTGTTCCTTTGGAGTTATCTCGTACATCTCAGATTCCTCCTCACCAGTTGTTTCCACCTATGGATTCAGAAGGTGATCCCAATCTCTTCTCTGGGTCATTCACAAGTTTTCACTACTCATATTCCTCATTTCAATGATGAACAAGGGTGTGAATTTTCTCTAGAAGGCTTTCCTTTTACAGGAAGAGTCCCATCTCACACACTTCTTGAAACCAGTGGGCCCATGTTTCTACCCGGTTATACAACCCTAGCACAATTTGTTTTAGGAAATCCTATTGCTTCGTCTTTGTATCGAAATCCCATTTGGTCTTCAAATGCCATGCCTACTTCTGGTTCATTCTTTTGAAATGTGACCTCTCAAGTTTCTATACAAATTGTTGTCACATCAGTTCCCATTCAACCTACGATTCCATCACAACTTGTACCGTCATTTCAACCATTCATTCTAGTGCAACTAACTATTTCAGGTCAAGTTTCGGTTAGTTCTTCCACCCCTCCATCAAGTGGATAGAATGTGCCACCACTTGGGGGGGGGGGGGGAATTGAACATTCTTCCTGTGTCAAGTGAAACAAATGTGAGTGGATTACAAACTCACATGGTTGGAGTCAATCAACCTTATTTTGGTGGTATTCCTAACCCTGTTGGTCAATTTGGGTTAGGTAATATCCAGTATCAACAGCCTTATATGACTCAGATTCCACTCCAATAGGCATATGTCCCATATGGTTCGCAAGTCTTGGTCAATCCATCTTATACTCCACTAGCAGGAGCTTATGTCCAACCTGGTCAATCTACTATTCCTGGTGGATATGGTCAGATTCAATTTGGAAATTACCAACACCCTCAGGGTATATCCCAAGGAGCTATTCAACAACCCTTGCAACAGCAAGGGCAACCCTTGTAACAGCAAGGGCATCCTTTACAACAGCAAAGGAAACCTTTGCAATAGCAGGGGTATCCTTTGCAGTAGTCTCATCGGCCTTTGCAGCAACAAACTCAATTTGTTCAGTAGCCTACTCAACCTTTGTATCTATAAGGCCAACCTTTGCAGAAGCAAGGTCAACCTTTACAGCAGCAAAGTCAGCCTTTGGAGCAACAAGGTCAACCTTTGTAGCAAGTTCAACATTTATCTCAACAAGTTCATCCCTTGCAAATGCAAAGTCAACCCTTCCAACAGCAGGGCCAATCTCTTCAGGTCCAGGGTCACCGGGTTCAACAACCTTACAATCCGTATGCCACGTATAATGCTTATCAATGGCCTGTGGTAGGTCAATGTCAAACCTACCTTGGACAAAATGCACCTTATGGTCAGGGTAACCTTCAGTGGGGGAAAGTTCAAATCCCATATGGTCAAAATCCTCCACTTTGGGGGAAAAATCCTTACCACCAAGGTTGGAACCCATAGTTTGGACCTCCTCAAAGGCCCTACATGACATTCAATTTGCAATTTCCCTTCTTGGCTATGTTGGAACTACCTGATGTATCGAGGCTCACAAATGATCCTATTTTTCATTCGCCTTACTGGCCTCTAGTGCCAACTAAAATTCCAATTGATTGCCCTAAATTCGAAGGAAAGTCTAAAGAGGACCCGTAAGCCCATGTGATGACATATCACTTATGGTGCTCTTCAAATTCATATGTTGATGATTCTATCCATCTTCGCCTCTTTTAGAGAACCTTAACAGGTGCTTCCACAAAATGATATATCGAGTTGCATCGAGCTACCTATGCTGAATTTAACTCTTTGGCTATGGCCTTCCTCACCCACTTCCAATTGTCGGTTTGGTATGAGACTGACACTCATTTTCTCATATCCTTGAAGCAAGATACTGCGACCAACATCTCTGATCATATCCATGAATGGAAGCATCGGTGTCGCCTCATCAAATTCGAGATTGATGATGATTTGTTGACTAAATGGTTCAAAAAATCATTTGTTAACAATATTTCTAGAGATATAGATATGGGTGGATGTGTTACTGAAGACCAAGCTATTTCTCATGCCCAGTATTTAGACTTAGTCTATTCCCAATCTGGCACGTTGTATGAAATGTTTCCTCATGCTCCAAGACCATCTTCAGATCCGGCAGCCTCATAGTCTCCTGATGTGCCACCTGTTGATGGTGTAATTAGTTAAGTGTCTTAGAATTCCACTAAGACTTCTTCGAAGAAAAAATCTATTTCAAACGCTGGTTCCAATAATCCTTCAAAAAATTCATCAAATCTTGGTAAAACCTCTGAGGTACATGCTATTTCATCTACCACAGCAGATAAGGCCTCAAAAGGTAAGAAAAAGGGTAAAGGTAAGGCCAAAACCAATACCTCGAAACTGGATCCACCCAAATCATCTATTGATTATGCTTCTAAGCGCAAGACGAAATATCCTTGCCTCATTTGTGAGGAAGACCATTATTCCAGGTATTGTCCCCAATGTTATGAAGTTAAAAGCTTATTCAAAGGGACTCCAACTATTTTGAAAGAACCATTTCCATCTTCGCAGACGCAGTTGGTAGACCTAACATAATCCTCTTCCTCGTCTGGTTCCCAAGTTTTAATGATGCAAGGTTCATCGCCTATTTCGATTTCTACTTGAATAAAGGACTATAAAAATATGCAAAAGAAGATGGTGGAGAGAGAAGTCATTGATATACCTTCTACTTCTACTCCATCCAATTTTGGTCTTCTCCATATTGAGCATCCTAACAATGAGTGCATAATTTGACCACCTCCCAAGTATGTACTTTGGAAATCGTCTTATAATCGGAATGCTAGAGCTGCACAACATTATAATATTGTTGAAGATTTACCTCAAGCACCTTCGATGATGTCTGCTTTGGAAGTTCTGCAAACATGTCCAATGTAGTAGAAATCATTGTTGTCTTCTATAGGTGCTATTGATCTTGCCGATTCTTTTTTAATTACATTTGATCTTGAAAACCACGTTCCTCGTCTTCCTCATCAAATTGTTTTCCTAATTCAAATTATCATAAAAAAAGACGATTCATCAGACTATTATTGATGAAGGCAATTCCAATTGCATCATGTTTGTTTTGTGCTATAATGCCATTGGCTCTCCTCCCCTCAATTAGTCCCCCAATACTTTATAGGCCTTCGATGGTAGAGGCTCCCTTCCATATGGTATTCTCAAAAAATTTCCGATCACGTTGGAAGAAAAGACTATTGAGCTAGAAGTGGAAGTTGTAGATGAAAATCACAACTACAACCTTCTTCTCAGGTGAAGTTGGACCCACTCTATGTTTTGTGTGGTTGCTTCTTTGTTTCGGGTGCTTCCTTTTCCTCATGAAGGAAAATTTGTCACCATCGACCAACTATCTTTCTTCTCTTCAGATTCATTGAACGACAATGTCCCATATATGGGAAATACCAAAATTCCTTATGAAAGTGTGGGTGAAGGTCTTTTCAAAGATTCTACTTTAATGTGTACTTTTACTCTCCCACCTCCGAATGTCATTTCAATCAATATGATCTTGGTTTCTACGGATCCTTAGTTTATTCCTACTCTATATCAAATTGATTCATTTGGTGATTCTATGTCATTGAGTCCATTATAGCAATACTATCAAGTAATTGTCTTGACTTCAATGGCTGCTTTAGAATGTCAAGTTGTTTTCAGTATGAACCTGGATACTTCTATTCCCTCTCGTTGGCTTGGTTCATGGGATTCTTTAGATCCTTTTAGCGAGACATTCCCCACCAATGAGAGTATTGTTGAGGTTATGTCTCTGGATGAAACTCCTTGGAATGATCTCCATCATCGTTCTTCATTTCTTCCTGGCCTTAGTGAGGTGCCATTGCTATGGGGTAAAATCCATGGGATGAAAACTACCCTCAAAAGTCTTCTTGGGACCTTCGACAGACCATAAGGTTATCTGCAAAAGCTACCTGTTACACACATGTTCATCTATCGTGCATATTTTCAAAGAGTATGGAAAGAGGATCAAGTTTGGTTCTTTCTAGATTCGCTTGGGGATATTCGTGCGGTAAGAAGAACTCCTCCTAACCGGCTCCAAGATGATTCCTGCACAAAAGAACAAAGAAAACCAATCACATCATACACTTCTGACAATTAATGCAAGAATCCATAACAAACATGTATAAATGTATAACTTATCTACTCAACACAACAAGCATCAGAATGAACAAATGAATGCACAATATCACCGACACTTTGGAGTAGGGAACACAACTGTAGTCCTATATTCAAAATGGAAGAGTGATTACAACAACCCATTGTATCAACCTCCCTTACCCATTTTTCCTCTCTCTCTCTCTCCTTCTTTCAGCTAGCTCCTTCAAGAATATGACAGTTCACAACAACTCTATGAGCTATCCTTCCAAATGCTCTAATCCCTTTTGCAATGGCCCTCTCGTTGCTTATATAGCAATTGAATTAGGGCCGCCAAGCTCCACCTGTAGTTCATTTGGGAAAAAACCATGAACCTGCCTTGTTTACAATCTTTTTCCCATTTGCCTTCACTCTCAGAATAGAATTCCTCCAAATATCTTGATTTTTGGAGTTTCCTTGCTTTTCTTGCACAAATTTAGGGAAATAATATCTAGATATTTAATGGAAGATTCGTTGGCATAACCACTTGAACATCACTTAAGTTCACTAACACTCCCCCTGGTCTAACAATAAGAGTTAGCAGGGTGACTAACACTCCTTTATGCTTGTAAACAAGCTTTATAAAGTAGGTAGTCAGTGTATGGAGAACGTTAGTGTGGATTCTGGGCCTGCAATTGTGATCATTGCTTCAGTCATCTTGTCTTTCTCCTTTGAGTTGAATAGGAGGTCAATTTGTCCTATAACAGATGCCCCATAAAGTATGAGATCAGAGGTAGAGACGATGGCCAAAATATGTTATGAAAAAACATTGTAATTTGCTATCAAAATCTTTGTAGAGAGAGAGAAGTTTCGGGCGGCAAGGAAAACCTGATACAACAAAGATACATATATATGAACTGCTAAAATCATGTCCTGAGTCGGGCATTCCCATGCTCAGTAGCTATGTCAGAGTAACTTTCTCCTCAGAGATATAACAATGCTGGTTGCCAATATGGCACAGGGCGGATCTAGTGTCATAATAGATTATCTTGAGATGGTTGTCTTCAAAGAAAAATATCGCAACTTGGGAGAGGAAACAAGGCTGAATGATGCAAGCCTCTACCCAAGGTCTTGATTCCCTCTTCACCGAACATCATAGATCAGTACATGTGATAAAATGAGTTGACATCAGACATGCACAAAATCATCTGATTACCAGCCAATAATGGAGACTGTTAACAGATGCGAGGAAGACCACCGATAATGGTGATGGTCTCCAAGATGCATAGTGCAAACTAGCGAGTGTGAAAGATTTTTTGTCGTCAAACACTCGTAGAATCACTTCACCAGGAGCCAACAATGAAAACCCATGATCAAGCACAAGTTAACCTGCCACTAATGTCTACAAGCACCAAGGCACTGAATGTGTTTCTTGGTTATCTTCCTAGATAGAGTGTTGAAGTCGATAGGAAGGAACCTGTCGAAAGGTAGGAAATGACGTGTCCCACATCAGTCGACACGAAACCGGACAAGGATGATTTTGTTTTTTGAAGAATATTTTGAGCTTTTGGGTCTAAACAATGAAGGGCATGATGAAAGGATATGTAGGGTTAGTTGATCGAGGAAACAAGTAGGGACCCTTGAACAATAGAAGGCACGACAATGATTTTAACCAGACAACACTAGACTCATGAACACTACAGAGTGTTTAAGATACAGAGATGCAATGGCATCAGGGTATGTAGGTTGAAGACTCATAGGTTGGTAGGGTTCATATTGAGAGGCTATCAAAATGACGGTTTATCTGAGGGAGTGCCATGTTCAAGGGAACGAATGCTTCCAAATCACACTTCCGGATAAAGGATATAGTTGTTTTGTCCACTTTTCCCTGTCAGGTTTTTTAATGAGTCCAAATGAGTAAAATCATCGATCTTTTCATGTTTAGAGAGTCTGAAAAGGATCACAAAAAGAATGACTCTTTGCGCTATCTGATTAGTTTAATGAGTCCAGACAGGAAAACTCGTCGATTTTTTCATCTTTTAAGAGTTTGAAAAGTATCGTAAAAAGAACAACTCTATATCTTGTCTGTGTACTTAAAGAGTCCAGACTAGACAACTCGGTGATCTTTTCATCTTTAGAGAGTCTAAAAAGATCGTAAAGAGAGATTCCATGGTGGTCCCTTTGTCATAGTTGTTAATCGGGTGCGAAAAAAGGTTAATAGTATACCCGTATCGGTTAATTTTCCGTATTTAATATATTGGACCCGGATAAAGAGAAACCTTTTTCCAATAGATGTCAACCTCATTGTGTTACGAGTACAAGGCAGCGAACTAAACTCGTGTTTTGTCGTGACACTTTAACGAGCTCAGTAACAAAAACTTGGGATTTTTCATTTTTTAACGAGCTTGAAAAAAGCACCTGAAAGAATACTCAGGTCATCTTTAGCATGTTTAATGAGAAGCAAGACACAGCTCAGGATTTTTTCAGTTTAAAGAGCGAGAAAAAAGTTCCTAAAAAGAATGCTCCATTGGTGTTTTTCAGTTTATGAGCTAGAACAAGATAAAAAAAGAGGTGCTCAGAGCATCGTTTGCATATATTTAACAAGTGAAAATGATGGAAAACTTGACGATGTTTGTATTTTTTAAAGAGCGATAAAATATCCCAAAAAAGTCCTTTACGGATTGTGGTATGGATGTTTATCGAGTCCTACTACAAAAACTCGGAGATGTTATATTTTTTAAAGAGCGATAAAATTTCTACAAAAGTACTCTGTCTATTGTTGCATAGATTTAACGAGCACAAGGACAAAAGCTCAGGGATGTTTATATTTTTTAAAGAGCAACAAAATATCCCTAACAGTGCTCTATGGAGACTTGCATGCAGCTTTTACTGCTTTTCATTCCTGAAGTACTTTCATCCAAAAAAGCAGCAATTCCTATTATCTGGGTTCATGCATGATAAAAAATCATGTAGAATGGACTATTTCCTCTTTAATGATTTTCAAAAAATCATGTCTCTCAAATTTATATAAATAAAAGCTTTGAGCCTTCACATGCATCATTTTCACTATTTTGAAGTTTGTGAGAGCTAGTTGGAGCTAAAGAGGAGTAGGATTTTTGCAGATCATTGCAGGAGATCCGTGCAACCATTCGACGTGCCGTCAGTCCCAGGTGAGAGCTAAAACCTTGCTCTATGATTTATTAAACATTTTTTTATAAGTTTTGTGGGTGGAAATTTGTAGATTTGAGGTGCCCTAAAGCCATATTTGCACACTAACGCCCTCCAAAAGGCCAGTAGGGAGCGTTCAACGCTCTGTACGAACCATTGGAGGGCGTTAATCCTCCTTGTACAGCACTGGGAGGGGCGTTAGGGTAGTAGGGCGCATTTGAAACACTCATGCATGGATTCCTTAAGTGATTTTGCCCCATCTTCACTGATTTTAGGGTTATTTTGTGCAGGTTTCAAGCTGAAATGTCTCACCTATGGAGAGAACGGGCCCATGATAATGAGGAATTGCTGATGAGAAATGATCCAGCTTGCATACTTGCATTGCGCCACTATGGTTTGTTGAAGTATGCAAGGCTAGAGCTGATGAAAGGATAGGAGGAGCTACTGAGATGGATCATATAGCGTTGGGATGAACACGAGCAAGTGTTCAGGATTGGAGATCAAGAGTTGGCAATTGACCAGGATGACATTTACTTTTTGACTGGTTTGTAATGCCATGGGGCACATGCAAACCTTACCGGTGGCAGGTCAGATCCACGATCTACTTCAGAGCTGGTAGATATCTACTGCATCCTTGGGAGTGGACTAGTCAGCAACAGAGTCCTGATAGAGAGGATTCAATCTTGGTCTATGAGGGCAGTTTTATGGTTGATTGTGCATTTGGCAGGGCCAAAAAGTCCCCACATAGAACCAAAGGCCCAACTATTTCTTGCCATTAACTGTTTCCAGCCCCAAATGTTCAACTGGTGTGAAGCACTGCTTTGTCAGTTGAAGGCAGAATTGACAGCATGCAAGACCCGTACCAAACACAGTTTTGGGTATGGTACTATCATAGTCTCATTTATCCTTGAGAGGGCACTTGTCTTGCACACATGGTTGAGCTTAGGTCCCTTTGATCCGAGGGAGCCAAGGCAAGGTCGCTGGTCATCACTTGATCCTTGCACAGGAGGAGGACCACTCTGGCACTTTTTTTATGAAGACTTCTTCCAGTGGCTTCGTAGCCAGATAGTGATTGTTGATGACTATCCTATGAAGGCATGGACTTTACTGGTGACTCAGATTTGGTGCTACCGCCCGGGACCAACTGGGGTCCTCAAGGTGAGAATAATGTTGATAGTACTTAAGTATTTTTTGTAGTTTTGAATGTATATGTAATGTTTTTTAACGATGAGATAAGAACTGACATGAAACTTTTATGCTTAAAACAGATCTGGCGCCAGTACAACCTGGAGGCTAACCTCGCTATGTGCGATGAGGCGACCAACTACTTGCTAGAGGGGGTGATGCCGATAGTCTCCGCGAGGTTCTAAGGAACCTAGAGGGTTTGACTATGGGTGTCTCTCCCCTTCCTATGAGGGAGATACCTACTCATATGCAGCGACACACTGTTGGTGTACTTGAGTGGTTTCTGGTTCCTCTTCGGAGAGTGGCTAGAGCTATTTTAGCTTTTTTGGAGCAATAGGCTCATTTTAGCGGGTACTCTAGCATAGCCATATGAGTGTTTGAAGCTGGGCTTTGAGCCATTTTGTACTTAAATCATCCAAGTTTTGGGATATTTTGATGTAAAAAATTGGATTTCGATATTTTGTGCCAAATTTTTAACTTTAGTAAATGTTTTAATTCTCATGCATGCTGCTATAAAAAATGAGAAAAATGACAATCTAATACATAGTTAGCTAACGAATTAGCAACTGCATATAATTCTTGAGGAACATGTTCATATGTGATTATTTCAAATCAATGTTCCAGGAGTCGCACCCTTAGATAATTACGTAACAAGGTTGGATTACAGAAGTGATAATAGTTTTTCAATTGCATAACGACTAGGTGGGAGTCTAACCTGACCACCAAATTGGAGATGCCCCTTGATGACGCTTCCGTGAGAAGCGAAACGACGGACATGTACTTGGTAATATTGTTGGTGGTGGTACCAAGAAAGACTCCCTCGGAGCAAAATAGTTCTGACTCTGGTGTATAGATGACCCAAGCAGCTGATGCAATGTGCCGTGTGTGATGACTCGCACCATCCACGTATCCCACGTATGCTAAGGGCAACGATGACATCTGCATTGCGAGGAGAATGCATGAGACAAGTACTCCACTAAATAACAAAACAATCTAATCACATAAAAAAAGGTAAACAAAATTTATGAATACATAAAATTAAAAAGCACATGCCCAGCACGACACTAGGCACAATACTTTTTCAGATAGAGCCTATATGTGGGCTCCTTGAGTGGAATTCCATCCCAGTCCTACAGTTCATATGCCCTTGAGGGGAGGAATTTTGTTATGACATAGGCACTTAGCCACATGGGTCGAAGCGTGCATGCCTCCAAGAGATTATCTTTAGGATGATATAGCGATACGAAATTTCCTTCTTGAAAAGAAGAAAACCTAACCGCTTTTGCAAATTGGGTTTATACCCGCTCCTTGTGAGCTGCGAATGCCAAATTTGCATTTCGACGGGTTTTATCCAGCTGCTTGAGGTATAGTAGGCATTCTTCTTCGGCTGTGGGGCCGGGCATGGGTTCAATGGCCATTTCAAGGGAGGAGTTGGCCACCCATTTCGTTTTGCTTCGTCGTAAAGTCGGATCTCATGCACCACAAACGACGGATTAAAGTCGGGCATTTCCTCGTGAGACCAAACAAATTCTTCATGTAAGTAGGTGGAGCTTGCAATTTCCTCAAAACTACAATATGCTCTCATCTGGGTGTCTTCCATGGTGCCTGTCGTGACTAAAATATCTATGGGTAATGACCTGGAAGTGTCGTCCATATTTTCATCCACCCCAAGAGTTTGAATGCTTATATAAGGTGGGGAAATGATTTCGTTTGTGTTAGAGGACAAGACTTGAAGCGGCATCATGTTCGAGTCAGATGTCAGAGCCCAAATATGCCAATCCTCCCAATGTTGCTCTCCAAAACTCATGATTTCTCGAATGGCATCATCCGTTGATGGGAGTTGATCGCACGGATCTAAAGGGGGAGTGGTTATGGGAAGGGGGGTGGTACCGTCAACAATAGCCAACATGAACGAAGATGTGGATGCTGACTAAATGCCTTGGTAGGCCAATTCAGCTGATGACAACGACATCTGGTCTCTGTATGTGTCAAGGTTTGAAGGCGCCATTAGGATCCAGGGATCGGTCAGTTCATGAGGAATTGATGAAAGCATGTTGACCGATTAAGGAACCTGCAGTTACGGAAGAGGAAACAACCCATCAAGGAGGAAGCCTTCAACAAACCAGTACCTATACTGACAAAATTATCAGTTACACCTCCTACTAGGGGTATGGAGTCATTTGCTAATGGTGAATAATTAGGGGTGAAGAAAGACAACTGATCCACTGTAATGACCTTTCCATCCAATGGAAATATGATGATACAAAAGACAATGGATACGATGGTCGTCATGACATATGTCCAACTGTGACCCAGCAATAGATTATAGTCGAGTCTCTTGTCCACAACTTCTACATCCACCGTTATTGTTTTCCCATCCAAAGTGATGGGAAAACTAGCTAAGTATCCTTTTGGGACAAAGGTGTGGCCTTCGAAAGCTTTAAGGGAGTTTGACAGTGGGGAGAGGGTTGGGGAACCCAGGGTGAGCCAACATGAAGCCGACATGACGTAGGTCAAAGCACCTTCGTTGATGACAATTCAGTGTATACCTTTACCTTTTGAAGTGATATGCACATGAAATGCAAGCTGGTGGGAAAGTGGAGGTTTACACTTGTCCATGTCAAAAATGGCAAGCATGGAATCCGCAGGGTCAATACCCCTGATAGCTGAAAGTAGAGCTTTCCTTTGGCTGGGGCATGTTTGTAATACTTTGATCACTGACATGGCTGACGGTGCTTGCGCCAAATCCTCTATGATGTTGTAGTGTTGGGCGACATGTGCAGATGTGTTGTGTATTGTGTGTCGAAGTGCCCCCCTTGGGGGGTCAAATTACAAAGTCCTCAACCGGCCTTTCGATTTGCAAATCGTTGGGCGGCGATGGGTTTTGACCTGCGGATGATTCTCCTGGTGGAGTGACAGGAGCTTCATAAGATTTGGCTCTTGTGGTTAGTTCTATCGTTTCAAATGTGTAAAAAATAGAACTTCCTTCACCAGCTGAAGGATGTTGTGAACTTCACTGCCCCCTGACGTGGTTGCGGTTGGTTGGCAATGAGATTTTGCCGCGGTTGATTAGGAAAAGCATTTCTAAGGACAGCAGGTGCCTTACTAGAATCTTTCTTGGCAAGGTAATCCGTGCATTCTTGAAGATGTGGACAACGCCAAGTTACATGTTTGTCAAGACATAGTTTGCATGAATAGTTGGTACCTTTATCATTTTCTGCATTAGTAGGCGCAACGGCCTTTTGTTTTGGGTTGGGCTACTTAGATGACTGCTCCTCAGAAGGAGCGGTCTTGTTTTGTTTCTTCTTGTTCTTGCTACTGGATTTTTGTCTAGACTACATAGAGTTAATTATAATGGCAGGAAGAGTAGTCATTTGGTAGAGGGGTCCACTGCCAGCTTAGCAATGGACCCACTGAGTTGTTTTACAGCACCCGTGGAGGTTGTACTAATGATCCTGTCGGCATGCGCTCCAGGGCATTGAGTGGTGGGAGGATTGGGGTTACCGGGAGCATAGGGGATAATGTCGTAGAGAGTGCTAGACTGTGAATAGATAAAATCTAAATGTTGGTCACGACGTATGGATTGGTCCTCTGTGACCGCATCAGCTAGAGCGACATCTCTAGCGATTTATGGGAGTAGCGACTTACAGAACCAGTATGTTAAGAGAAAATCAGGGATGGGAGCTTTGACTAACCTCTGCCTACATCTCGGCTCATGGATATGATCGGAGATGTGGATGGCAGTATCCTGATGAAACGAAGTAAGGATCTTTGTCCCTGTCTCATAATGGATAGGTAACTGAATTGCTTTAGGAACTCCATCGCTAAAGTGTCAAAGGTATTCACTGACGCACGTGGTAACTCAATATACCACTTTGCAACATTTCTAGTGAGGGTGCGGGGAAAAAGACGTAACCAGACACTATCATCAACCATAGAGTTAGAAACACACCATAGATGGTAGGTGGTGACATGAGTGCCTGGATTCACCCCTTGTTAATCGTCGAACTTAGGAATGTCCATTAGTATCTTATGCGGGATCGACGACCATTGTAAGTTGTGGTAGATGGGGTCGTTTGTCAACTTGTATAAGTTGGGGATATCCAATGTTGCCAAAAAAGGCAAATTGTTGGGTGCCCTCGACTTGAACCATGGTGATGACGAATGACCTAAGGAGCTCTGTGCTCCTCCCATCATTTGGTTCCCTTGGTGTAATAATTGCTTTGTGGTACGGTGTTGTAGATGGGATTGCCATGGGGATTTTGATACCGGGGTATGAAGTTGCCCTAGTATAAGCGGTGCCCCCTTGACTCATCTGATCTTGTGAGTAGGGTGCCCCCATGGTTTGGGTGGGAATCCCTTGTGGATTCCAAACCAACACAGAACTAACAATATGGATTTGATTGACAGAGGGTACACTCATGTCAATCAACGACTGCCCATGCATGCCTGAGAATGGCGGGGGAATTGTGAGATTCCCCGCCACCATGTGCATATTGGGAACCTCCCTAGATGTTTGAATCTAGGGTTTATAACTATACATTGGCGGCCAACCTTGGTTTTGGTGAACTGGGAATACATCCATAGTGCCACATTGAGTGTTATATGGAGCACTATATGTGGCACTAGTCGAAGGTATGCTTTGTGGCACCATAGGAGTGGAACCTGGCATCTGTTGGGTTCCACCTATAGAGGGTGTTATGTGAGTTGCAGTACCTGGGACGAATGGGATTATAGGGTTCCACATTACCGGTGTTGTAATGACCATCGACTGGGGAGGTGGTAGAGGACCAACAGTGTCTCTATAATTCCACGACCCTTGAGGCGCCAACTGGATAGATGGGAAAGTTCCACCTACTGAAGAAGAAAGTACTGGTACTGCGGAAGTAACTATAGGGTCCAACAGATTTGTAAGAGGAATGTTAAAATGGGGAAGAAATCCTTCTGTAAAGAAATCCTTTGGCAAATCAGAATCGTCGGTTGTCCACATAGATCCCGTGTATGATTTAGGAGACTGATTCCTCAAAGATGAGGAATTTGAGTCAATGGAACTCGACGGATCCTCCACAATAAGTGGAGGAAGTCCTAACAATCATCTGGATTGATGATGAGGGCTAGATGTAGCCACAATGACTATTAAGTTTTATTAGATAAATTTTAAGGTGATATTCTTTAAGTCTTAAAAATGATAGCACTCAGGTACCTAAAAAGAAAAAATACACTAAAAATGACAATCAACAGACAAAGTGAAATTACTTTGTCTGATAGACACCGATTATTGGAGATGAAACCCAATCTCTCAATGAGTAATAGAGAAGGATGGCCAAATGTATGGTTACGGTTACTTTTGAGCTTTGCTCGAACCTCAGATTGAGGGGCCAAGTACTCTCGTGAAGATGAGCACCCTCCCAAAAAATGAAGACAAATTAGATCCATCCATTTGAGGTACCAGGACAACCCGTCCCAATCACCTTAGGTAAGTACCTAGAAGTATTGGCCACTAGAGATACCTCAAATCATAGACATTACTAGGGGGGACATAGTCGTAGACATCATGCTCTGTGGGCAGGATACCTGAGTCCTTGACTCAGTTCCGAAATCCCCGAAGGGACCCCTGATACACAAAATTCCCAAAGAAGTTGTAAGAGAAGGTGGGCTACCTTCAATCACAATATGATTTTGTCTCGTATTTCGCTCCGTTGTGAGTGGAGTGATCCTGGTAATATGAGTGCAGAAGGATTTTTCACTCGTTAACGACACTAGTTTTGATTTTCAACCTTGGTTAGTTGACTCACTCTCTTATCCCAAGGTCCTAATCTATCTAATGTCGGTTTTCTCTAAAAAGAGTATCTGATTGATTTTAGTGTACTTTCTTATTTGTACTTTCTTTTTTCAATTTCTTATGCAAGCAAGTCTTATTCTACACATGTATTATTTCACATATTCATGTATTCGTCAGTGCATCTAAAGTCATTCAACACTTTGCATAACCAAAAGTTCCTTTTCTCAATATTCCCTAACAACTATTGAACCAAAACAAAGGAACCTACAACTATTTTGACAGAAGGAGATGTACAGTTTATCAGCTTTTCTTTCAACAAAAATTTCTTTTATGAGAGAAAAACTAAAGCATTTTCTTAAAAAATAAATTTTAAGACACCAAATTTGTTAGCATGATACTGTTGCAGATCTTAATTTAGCCCTTGGAACAAGTTTTCCCCCCTTTTGGTCCACAAAATCTCTTGAAAAACCTGGAAATGGGAGACTAATGCTATGTCTGTGTGTAAACAGAGCTTTAGTTTGGCCATTAACACACCTTGTGCACAGTCAAAGAGCTTTATAAAGCTCTGTGTAGACCAAAAACCTGAGTTAGTGAGGGAAGGAGCTCAAAAGGTGGGATTTTGGGATTAGTTTCTAAAGAGAAAGCAACTTTGTAGGATGCAACAAGTTAGATGGTGGATCAAAAAAGGATATGAAGAAGCGGGAAGCTCATAGAAGAGAGAAGAGATCTGAGAGGAGTCCAGATAACCAGGAACTAAATGTATAGTCCCCAACAGAGTCCCCAATTCTGCTATGGGGTAAAATGCATGAGATGAAAACTACCCTCAAAAGTATTCCCGGAACCTTCGACAGACCGTAAGGTTATCTGCAAAAGCTACCTGTTACACACATGTTCATCTATCATGCATATATTGAAAGAGTATGGAAAGAGGATTAGCTTTGGTTCTTTCTAGATTTGCTTGGGCATCTCCATGTGGTAAGAATAGCTCCTCCTAATCGGCTCCAAGATGATTCCTGCACCAAATAACAAAGCAAACCAATCACAAATACACTTTTAACAATTAATGCAAGAATCCGTAACAAACATGTATAAATGTATAACTTATCTACTCAACACAACAAGCATCAGAATGAATGAATGAATGCACAATATCACCGACACTTTGGATTAGGGAACACAACCATAGTCCTATATTCAGAATGGAAGAGTGATTACAACAACTCGTTATATCAACCTTCCTTACCCCTTCTTCCTCTCTCTCTCCTTCTTTCAACTACCTCCTTCAAGAATATGACAATTCACAAAAACTCTATGAGCTATCCTTCCAAATGCTCTGATCCCTTTTGCAATGGCCCTCTCGCTGCTTATATAGAAATCGAATTAGGGTTACCAAGCTCCACTTGTAGTTCATTTTCGCAAAAACCATGAACCTGCCTTGTTTACAAGCTTTTTCCCATTTGCCTTCATATTTAGAATAGAATTTCTCCGAATATCTTGATTTTTGGAGTTTCCCTGCTTTTCTTGCACAAATTTAGGAAAATAATATCTAGATATTTAATGGTAGATTCATTGGCATAACCACTTGAACATCACTTAAGTTCAATAACGCTCCCCCTGGTCTAACAATAAGAGTTATCAAGGTGACTAACGCCCCTTTATGCTTGTAAACAAGCTTTATAAAGCAGGCAGTCAGTGTATGGAGAGAGTTAGTGTGGATTTTGGGCCTACAATTGTGATCATTGCTTCAGTCATCTTGTCTTTCTCCTTTGAGTTGATTAGGAGGTCAATTTGTCCTATAACAACCATCGTGTCTTGAAGTGTTTGTTTCTTAGTGCCCAAAGTATCCACTTCAAACAACTGTTTTGGTACATGAAGTCCTGTCTGAGGGTAATATGGGAAACTGTAAGAACTATAGACACCACATATCTCCACAATGGTATGATATTGTCCACTTTAGGCCTAAGCCCTCATGTATTTTCTTTTGGACTTACCCCCAAAAGGCCTCATACCAATGGAGATATTTGTCCATCCTTATATACCCATGATCTTCCCCACTTCTAGTTAATGTGGGACTTTGGTCGTATACCCACATCTCCCTCGACAAAGGACCATCAAGCCTCCCCTCAAATGATTTCATCCGTCACTCTCTCCAAATGGGATTCTCCGCTCCAATCGTTGGAAGCACACGCCTATGGAGCGCACCTACCTCGAGAGTTTGCTCTATCCTAGCTCAACTTCTTCACCGTGTTGGACCAGGAACGTCCATGAGAATCCTAGCACATTGCCTGTCTAACCAAGCTCATCCACGGATCCCATCGTGATGTTACTGGGGCCACCACCTTGTTCGGCATTCCGAGGATTCATCCACTTGGCTACTTGAACCTGCAACTTGGCTCATTACAACTTGTAAGGACTCTGCAACAACACTATCTCACATGGTATGATATTGTCCACTTTAGGCCTAAGCCCTCATGGATTTGCTTTTGGACTTACCCCCAAAAGGCCTCATACCAATGGAGATATTTGTCCATCCTTATATACCCATGATCTTCCCCACTTCTAGTCAATGTGGGACTTTGGTCGTATACCCAACAGAAACATTACTATGACTATGCCTCTTGAGATTTCCATTAAACCTAGAATTGTCGAGAACAGTCATATTGGGGTGTATTATTCTCCAGATGAGATCAAGGTTTACATTGAACTTTTCAAAGAATTTCGAGATGTCTTCGCATGGTCATATGAGGAAATTCCTGGTATTGATCCAACAATAGTGGTGCATGAAATACCTACCTATCCTGGTGCAAAGCCTATTTGTCAATGGCTTTGTCGTGTGCATCCTTGGAAGGATATTTCTATTAAGGTAGAAGTAGAAAAGAATTTAAAATATGGTTTTATCTATCCAATCCCATTGATAGATTAGGTGTCTAACATTGTCCCTGTTGCTAAAAAGCAAGGCATGATCCATGTCTGTGTTGATTACCGCGACATCAATCACGCATGTCCAAAATACAATTATCTCACTCCATTTATTGATTAGATCATTGATAAGTGCGTTGCGAGTGAAATTTTCTCGTTTATGGATGGTTTTTCTAGCTACAACCCGATCACCATCTCACCTATTGATCAACATAAGATGACCTTTATCTTTCTGTGGCACACTTTTGCCTATAAGAAGCTTCATTTCAGTTTAAAAAATGTTGGTGCTACCTTAGAGAGATGAATGTCTTATGCATTTCATGATATTCGACACATTGTTCAACCTTACCTCGACGAATTACAAACTCATTCTGCTAAGCATCATGACCATCTAGACCACTTAAGATCCATTTTTCTACAATGTCGACATTATAACATCCATCTCAATCCACACAAGTGCCTTTTTTTGTGTTGAATTGGGTCCACTCTCGGGCTTTGTGGTGTCTTGCGAAGGTATCTGAATCGATCCTTTAAAAGTTGAGGCTATTGTCAATTCCCCCAACTACACCCCCCCACACCTCTTTGCTTCAATTTCAAACCCTGCAAGGAAAGGCTAACTTTCTTCGTCGATTGATTCCTAACTACGCTGAAATCGCCAAGGGTTTTATTCATTTGCTTAAGAAGGGGATCCCTTTCATTTGGGATGGCATTGCCTAGAAATCCTTCAATTCTTTGAAAGACATGCTTATAAGTGCTCCTTTACTCTCTCCCCTTGATTATCGAAGTAATTATTTTCTATAATTGGATAAAACTAACAGTATTATTTCCATGGTGTTGGTTCAGGATGAAGACAATGGCAGCGAACATGTGGTTTATTATTTAAGCTAAAATATCCTTGAGACTGAATCTCAATATGCCCATGTCAAGAAGCTTGCCTTGGTAGCAATCCATGGTTTCCAAAGATTTCATCATTATATCCTTTTACAAAAAACCACGCTGATTTCTGATTGCAACCCCATGACCTATATATTGACTCGTCAATTACTAGGGGAGAAATACTCCAAATGGATTGTTATCCCATAGGAGTTTGATTTGGAGTTTACTGCCGTCAAATAAAAGAAATCACTTGTTTTTGCTGAGTTGATCTGTGCCCTTCCGTCTACAATCACTTCTACTGATTTTACAGAGCAGATTCCTGATGAAACTCTGTTTTCCATCAACACTCTTGACCCATGGTATGGAGATATTATCATTTATCTTCAAACCTTACAATCTGAGTTGTCTCGATCCAACCAACACTGCATATGGCATCAGCCCCAAACCTTATATTGCGAGTAGTCTCGATCCGACCGATGTTGCATCCGGAATCACTCCCAAACCTATAATATTCTTGGTGATGCGTTGTATTGAGTCGATGTAGCCTCTGTTCTTCACAGATGTCTAACACTTGAAGAGGTTGATCGGGTCTTGAATGACTGCTGCTCTGGTGCTTGTAGAGACATTCCCCACCGACGAGAGTATTGTTGAGGTTATGTCTCCAGGTGAAACTCCTTGGAACAATCTCCATCATTGTTCTTCATTTCTTCCGAGCCTTAGTGATGTGCCATCGTGTCTTGAAGCATTTTTTTCTCTTTTCCCAATGCATCCACTTCAAACAATTGTTTTGGTACATGAAATCTTGTCTGAGGGTAATATGGGAAACATTACTGCGATTATGCCTCTTGATATTTCCATTAAACTTGGAATTGTCGAGAACAATCATTTTGGGGTGTCCTATTCTCCTGATGAGATTAGGGTTTACACTGAACTTTTCAAATAATTTCAGGATGTCTTCATGTGGTCATACGAGGAAATTCTTGGTATTGATCTAGCAATAGTGATGCATGAAATACCTACCTATCCTAATGCAAAGCCTATTTGTCAACGACTTCGTCCTGTGCATCCTCCGAAGGATGTTACTATTAAGGCAGAAGTGGAAAAGATTTTAAAAGATGGTTTTATCTATCCAATCCCGTTGACAGATTGAGTGTCTAACATTGTCCCTGTTGCTAAAAATTAGGTCACGATCCGTGTCTGTGTTGATTATTGTGACGCCAATCGGGCATGTCCAAAAGGCAATTATCCCACTCTGTTTATCGATTATATCATTGAAAAGTGCATTGGGAGTGGGATTTTCTTGTTTATGGGTGGTTTTTCTAGCTAAAACCAGATCACCATCTCACATGTTGATCAACATAAGAGGACCTTTATCTTTCCGTGGGGTGCTTTTGCTTATAAGAATCTTCCTTTTGGTTTAAAAATTGCTGGCGCTACTTCAAGAGAGCAATGCCTTATGCATTTCATGATATTCAAAAAAAATTTTCAACCTTACCTTGATGAATTACCAGCTTATTCTGCTAAGTGTCATGATCATACCGACCACTTAAGATCCATTTTTTTGCGATGTTGACATTATAACATCTGTCTCAATCCACACAACTGCATTTTTTGTGTTGAATTAGGTCGACTTTTGGGCTTTGTGGTTTCTTGAGAAGGTATCTAAATCGATCCTTTAAAAGTTGAGGCTATTGTCAACTTGGCCCCCCCACCTCTTTTCTTATATTGCAAAGCCTGGAAGGAAAGGCTAACTTTCTTTGTCGATTCATTCCTAGCTACGCTGAACTCGCCAAGGGTTTTACTCGTTTGCTTAATAAGAGGATCCCTTTCATTTGGGATGACATTGCCCATAAATATTCTGATGATTTGAAAGACACGCTTATTAGTTTTCCTTTATTGCATCCCCCTAACTATCGACACGATTATTTTCTATAATTGGATGTAACTGATAGTACCATTGCCATGGTGTTGGTTTAGGATGACGAGGATGGAAACAAACATGTGGTTTATTATTTAAGTCGAAATATCCTTGACACTGAATCTTGATATGCCCATGTCAAGAAGATTGCCTTGGCAGCAATCCATGTTGTGCAAAGATTTCGTCATTATATCCTTTTACAGAAAATCACAGTGATTTCTGATTGCAACCCCATGTGTTAGGTAAACTTGATTCAGGATAGAGTCAAAGTTGACCATGGTAAATAGTGATGGTTTTGGGGCACATGGTATTGTGCACCCATAGCATTCTGCCCGTGGTATTATATGTAATGGAGCTTATCAGTGCTCCTTTACTACGTCCCCCTGATTATCGACACGATTATTTTCTATAATTGGATGCAACTGACAGTACCATTGCCATGGTGTTAGTTCAGGATGACGACAATGGTGATGAACATGTGGTTTATTATTTAAGCCGAAATATCCTTGTCACTGAATCTCGATATGCCCATGTCAAGAAGCTTGCCTTGGCAGCAGTCCATGTTGTCCAAAGATTTCGTCATTATGTCCTTTTACGGAAAACCATAGTGATTTCCAATTGCAACCCCATGACCTATATATTGACTTGTCAATTACTAGGGGGAAAATACTCCAAATGGATTGCTATCCTATAGGAGTTTTATTTGGAGTTTACTACTGCCAAATCAAAAAAATCACTTGTTTTTGTTGAGTTAATATGTGCCCTTCCGTCTGCAAGAACTTCTACTGATTTTACAGAGTAGATTCCTAATGAAACTATGTTTCTCATCAACACTCTTAACCCGTGGTATGGAGATATTATCGTTTATCTTCAAACCCAAACCCTCTAATACAAGTTGTCTCGATCCAATAGACGCCACATCTGGCATCAATCCCAAACCAATCAAAATCTTGGTGATACATTGTACCAAGTCGGTGTAGACTCTAATCTTCATAGATGTCTAACACTTGAAGAGGTTGAACGGGTCTTGAATGACTTCCACTTTTGTGCTTGTAGAGACATTCCCCACTGATAAGAGTATTGTTGAGGTTATGTCTCTAGATGAAACTCCTTGGAATGATATCCATCATCATTCTTCATTTCTTCTTGGCCTCAATGATGTGTCATCATGTCTTGAGGCATTTGTTTCTCGTTTCCCAACACATCCACTACAAACAATTCTTTTAGTACATGAAGTCCTGTCTGAGGGTAATATGGGAAACATTACTGCGACTATGCCTCTTAAGATTTCCATTAAACCTAGAATTGTCGAGAACAGTCATATTGGGGTGTCCTATTCTCTTGATGAGATCAGGGTTTACACTGAAATTTTCAAAGAATTTTGAGATGTCTTTGTGTGGTCATACGAGGAAATTATTGGTATTGATCTAGCAATAGTGGTGCATGAAATACCTACCTATCCTAGTGCAAAGCTTGTTCGTGAATGACTTCGTCCTGTGCATCCTCGGAAGGATGTTTCTATTAAGGCAGAAGTGGAAAAGATTTTAAAAGATGGTTTTATCTATCCAACCACGTTGACAGATTGGGTGTCTTACATTGTCCGTGTTGCTAAAAAGCAGGGCATGATCCGTGTCTGTGTTGATTACCACGACATTAATCATGGATGTCCAAAAGAAAATTATCCCACTTCATTTATCGATCAGATCATTGAGGAGTGTGTTGGGAGTGAGATTGTCTCATTTATGGATGGATTTTCTAGATACATCCAGATCACCATCTCACCTGTTGATCAACATCTCACCTGTTGATCAACATCTCACTTGTTGATCAACATAAGATGACCATTATCTTTTCGTGGGGAACATTTGCCTATAAGAAGCTTCCTTTCGGTTTAAAAAATGCTGGTGCTACCTTTGAGAGAGAAGTGTCTTATGCATTTAATGATATTCGACACATTG
Organism: Pinus taeda; assembly: GCA_000404065.3. Classification (NCBI taxonomy): domain Eukaryota; kingdom Viridiplantae; phylum Streptophyta; class Pinopsida; order Pinales; family Pinaceae; genus Pinus; species Pinus taeda. The sequence continues at coordinate 145,560 of APFE030662271.1, forward strand.
TTCAACCATACTTCTACGAATTACCAACTCATTCTGCTAAGAATCATGACCATCCAGACCACTTAAGATCCATTTTTCTGCGATGTTGACATTATAACATCTGTCACAATACACACAAGTACATTTTTTGTGTTGAATCGGGTCGACTCTTGGGCTTTGTGGTGTCTTGCGAAGGTATCCAAATTGATCCTTTAAAATTTGAGGCTATTGTCAACTCCCCCCCACCTCTTTGCTTCAATTGCAAAGCTTGCAAGGAAAGGCTAACTTTCTTCGTCAATTCGTTCCTAAGTACGCTGAAATCGCCAAGGGTTTTACTTATTTTCTTAAGAAGGGGATCCCTTTCATTTGGGATGACATTGCCCAAAAATCCTTCGATGCTTTGAAAGACATGCTTATCGGTGCTCCTTTACTGCATCCCCCTAATTATCGACGCGATTATTTTCTATAATTGGGTGCAACTGACAATACCATTGCCTTGGTGTTGGTTCAAGATGACGAGGATGGAAACAAACATGTGGTTTATTATTTAAGCCAAAATATCCTTGACACTGAATCTCGATATGCCCATGTTAAGAAGCTTTCCTTGGCAATAGTCCATGTTGTCCAAATATTTCATCATTATATACTTTTATGAAAAACCACAATGATTTTCGATTGCAACCCCATGACCTATATATTGACTCGTCAATTACTTGGGGGAAAATACTCCAAATTGATTGTTATCCTGTAGGAGTTTGATTTGGTGTTTACTACCGCCAAATCAAAGAAATTAATTTTTTTTGCTGAGTTGATCTGTTCCCTTCTGTCTACAAGCACTTCTATTGATTTTACAAAGTAGATTCTTGATGAAACTTTGTGCTCATCAACACTTTTGACTCGTCCTATTGAGATATTATCATTTATCTTCAAACCCAAACCTTCTAATCCGAGTTGTCTTGATCCGACTGACGCCACATTTGGCATCAGTCCCAAGCCTTTCAGATTATTGGTGATACATTGTACCAAGTCGGTGTAGACTTTTTTCTTCATAGATGTCTAACGCTTGAAGAGGTTGAACGGGTCTTGAATGACTGCCACTCTGGTGCCCGTAGAGACATTCCCCACCGACAAGAGTATTGTTGACATTATGTCTCTAGATGAAACTCCTTGGAATGATCTCCATCATCATTCTTCATTTCTTCTTGGCCTCAATGAGGTGCCATCGTGTCTTGAAGCATTTGTTTCTCATTGCCCAATGCATCCACTTCAAACCATTGTTTTGGTACATGAAGTCTTGGTTGAGGGTAATATGGGAAACATTACTGTGACTATGCCTCTTGAGATTTCCATTAAAACTAGAATTGTCAAGAACAATCATATTGGGGTGTCTTGTTCTCTTGATGAGATTAAGGTTTACACTGAACTTTTCAAATAATTTCGAGATGTCTTCACATGGTCATATGAGGAAATTCTTGGTATTGATCCAACAATAGTGGTGCATGAAATACCAACTTATCCTAGTGTAAAGCCTGTTCATGAACGACTTCGTCCTATGCATCCTCGAAAGAATGTTTCTATTAAGGCAGAAGTGGAAAAGATTTTAAAAGATGGTTTTATCTATCCAATCACGTTGACAAATTGGGTGTCTAACATTGTCCTTGTTGCTAAAAAGAAGATCACGATCCATGTCTGTGTTGATTACCGTGACATCAATCGCGCATGTCCAAAATACAATTATCCCTCTGTTTACCGATCAGATCATTGATGAGTGTATTGGGAGTGATATTTTTTCATTTATGGATGTTTTTTCTAGCTACAACTAGATCACCATCTCACCTGCTGATCAACATAAGATGAACTTTATCTTTCCGTGGGGCACTTTTTCCTATAAGAAGTTCCTTTTGGTTTAAAAAATGTTGGTGCTACCTTCGAGAGATCAATGTCGTATGCATTTCATGATATTCGAAACATTTTTCAACCTTACCTTGACAACTTACTAACTCATTCTGCTAAGCGTCATGACCATCCGAACCACTTAAGATCCATTTTTCTACAATGTCGACATTATAACATCCATCTCACTCCACATAAGTGCATTATTTGTGTTGAATTGAGTCAAATCCTGGGCTTTGTGGTGTCCCACGAAGGTATCTGAATTGATCCTTTAAAAGTTGAGGCTATTGTCAAATTCCCTCCACCCTACCTCTTTGCTTCAATTGCAAAGCCTGCAAGGAAAGGCTAACTTTCTTCGTCGACTTGTTCCTAACTACACTGGACTCGCCAAGGGCTTTACTCATTTCTTAAGAAGGGGATCCCTTTCATTTGGGATGACATTGCCTAGAAATTCTTCGATTCTTTGAAAGACATGCTTATAAGTGCTCCTTTACTCTCTCCCCTTGATTATCGACGTAATTATTTTCTATAATTGGATAAAACTAACAGTATTATTGCCATGGTGTTGGTTCAGGATGACGACGATGGTAGCGAACATGTGGTTTATTATTTAAGCTAAAATATCCTTGAGACTGAATCTCAATATGCCCATGTCAAGAAGCTTGCCTTGTTAGTAGTCCATGGTTTCCAAAGATTTCATCATTATATCCTTTTACAAAAAACCACACTGATTTCTGATTGCAACCCCATGACCTATATATTGACTCGTCAATTACTAGGGGAGAAATACTCCAAATGGATTGTTATCCCATAGGAGTTTGATTTGGAGTTTACTGCCGTCAAATAAAAGAAATCACTTGTTTTTGCTGAGTTGATCTGTGCCCTTCCGTCTGCAATCACTTCTACTGATTTTACAGAGTAGATTCCTGATGAAACTCTATTTGCCATCAACACTCTTGACCCATGGTATGGAGATATTATCATTTATCTTCAAACCTTACAATCTGAGTTGTCTCGATCCGACCAACACTTCATCTGGCATCAGTCCCAAACCTTATATTCCAAGTAGTCTTGATCTGACCGATGCTGCATCCGGAATCATTCCCAAACCTATAATATTCTTGGTGATACGTTGTATCGAGTCGGTGTAGCCTCTATTCTTCAATGTCTAACACTTGAAGAGGCTGATCGAGTCTTGAATGACTGCTGCTCTGGTGCCTATAGAGACATTCCCCACCGACGAGAGTATTGTTGAGGTTATGTCTCTGGATGAAACTCCTTGGAATAATCTCCATCATTGTTCTTCATTTCTTCCTAGCCTTAGTGATGTGCCATCGTGTCTTGAAGCATTTTTTTCTCTTTGCCCAATGCATCCACTTAAAACAATTGTTTTGGTACATGAAATCCTGTCTGAGGGTAATATGGGAAACATTACTGCGATTATGCCTCTTGATATTTCCATTAAACTTGGAATTGTCGAGAACAATCATGTTGGGGTGTCCTATTCTCCTGATGAGATTAGGGTTTACACTGAACTTTTCAAATAATTTCGAGATGTCTTCATGTGGTCATACGAGGAAATTCTTGGTATTGATCTAGCAATAGTGATGCATGAAATACCTACCTATCCTAGTGCAAAGCCTATTTGTCAACGACTTCGTCCTGTGCATCCTCCGAAGGATGTTACTAGTAAGGCAGAAGTGGGAAAGATTTTAAAAGATGGTTTTATCTATCCAATCCCGTTGACAGATTGAGTGTCTAACATTGTCCCTGTTGCTAAAAAGTAGGGCACGATCCGTGTCTGTGTTGATTACTGCGACATCAATCGGGCATGTCCAAAAGACAATTATCCTACTCTGTTTATCGATTATATCATTGACAAGTGCATTGGGAGTGGGATTTTCTCGTTTATGGGTGGTTTTTGTAGCTACAACCAGATCACCATCTCACATGTTGATCAACATAAGACAACCTTTATCTTTCTGTGGGGCGCTTTTGCTTATAAGAATCTTCCTTTTGGTTTAAAAATTGCTAGCGCTACCTTCAAGAGAGCAATGTCTTATGCATTTCATGATATTCAAAACTTTGTTCAACCTTACCTTGACGAATTACCAGCTTATTCTGCTAAGTTTCATGATCATACCGACCACTTAAGATCCATTTTTTTGGGATGTCGACATTATAACATCTGTCTCAATCCACACAATTGCATTTTTTGTGTTGAATCAAGTCGACTCTTGGGCTTTGTGGTTTCTTGAGAAGGTATCTAATTCGATCCTTTAAAAGTTGAGGCTATTTTCAACTTGCCCCCCCACCTCTTTGCTTCGATTGCAAAGCTTGGAAGGAAAGGCTAACTTTCTTTGTCGATTCATTCCTAGCTACGCTGAACTCGCCAAGGGTTTTACTCATTTGCTTAATAAGGGGATCCCTTTCATTTGGGATGACATTGCCCAGAAATATTTTGATGCTTTGAAAGACACGCTTATTAGTTTTCCTTTATTACATCCCCCTGATTATCGACACGATTATTTTCTATAATTGGATGCAACTGACAGTACCATTTCCATGGTGTTGGTTTAGGATGACGAGGATGGAAACGAACATGTGGTTTATTATTTAAGTCGAAATATCCTTGACACTGAATCTTGATATGCCCATGTCAAGAAGCTTGCCTTGGCAGCAGTCCATGTTGTGCAAAGATTTCTTCATTATATCCTTTTACGGAAAATCACAGTGATTTCTGATTACAACCCCATGTGTTAGGTAAACTTGACTCAGGATAGAGTCAAAGTTGACCATGTTAAATAGTGATGGTTTTGGGGCACATGGTATTGTGCACCCATAGTATTCTACTTGTGGTATTATATGTAATGGAGCTTATAAAAGGCTGGAAGGACTTCATTGTAATGCAAGACCTGGAGGTGAGCAGTGAAGGTTCACTTGGTCGGATTGGCCAAGGTTTTGGTCAATGCTAATAAGATCTTATTAGGTTGGGTTCTTCCCCAGATTTGGGGTTTTCATGGATAAACATTTGTGTTTATGTGTTTATGGTTGTTGTTGGTTATTTTTTATATTTGTTTCTCTCAGTAATTTTCCGTCTAAATTGATCCTTTAAAAGTTGAGGCTATTGTCAACTTGCCCCCCCCACCTCTTTGCTTCAATTGCAAAGCCTGGAAGGAAAGGCTAACTTTCTTCATCAATTCATTCCTAGCTACACTGAACTCGCCAAGGGTTTTACTCGTTTGCTTAAGAAGGGGATCCCTTTCATTTGGGATGACATTGCCCATAAATATTTTGATGCTTGGTGCATGGAAATGAACATGTGGTTTATTATTTAAGTCGAAATATCCATGACACTAAATCTTGATATGCCCATGTCAAGAAGTTTGCCTTGGCAACAGTCCATGTTGTCCAAATATTTCGTCATTATATCCTTTTACTGAAAATCATAGTGATTTTTGATTACAACCCCATGACCTATATATTGACTCATTAATTAATGGGGGGAAAATACTCCCAATGGATTGTTATCCTACAGGAGTTGGAGTTTACTACCGCTAAATCAAAGAAATCACTTGTTTTTGCTGAGTTAATTTATGCCCTTCCGTTTGCAAGCACTTCTACTGATTTTACAGAGCGGATTCCTAATGAAACTCTATTTCTCATAAGCACTCTTAACCCGTGGTATGGAGATATTATCGTTTGTCTTCAAACCCAAACCTTCTAATCTGAGTTTTCTCAATCCAACTGATGCCACATTTGGCGTCAGTCCCAAACCTATCAAAATCTTGGTGATACATTGTATCTAGTCGGTGTAGACTCTGTTCTTCATAGATGTCTAACAATTGAAGAGGCTGAACGAGTCTTGAATGGCTACCACGTTGGTGCCTGTAGAGACATTCCCCACCGATGAGAGTATTGTTGAGGTTATGTCTTTGGATGAAACTTCTTGGAATGATCTCCATCATCGTTCTTCATTTCTTCTTGGCCTCAGTGAGGTGCCATCGTGTCTTGAAGCATTTGTTTCTCATTTCCCAAAGTATGCACTTTAAAAAATTGTTTTGGTACATGAAGTCTTGTTTGAGGGTAATATGGGAAACATTACTGCGACTATGCCTCTTAAGATTTCCATTAAACCTAGAATTGTCGAGAACAATCATATTGGGGTGTCTTGTTCTCCTGATGAGATTAGGGTTTACACTGAAATTTTCAAAGAATTTCGAGATGTCTTCGCATGGTCATATGAGAAAATTCCTCGTATTGATCCAACATTAGTGGTGCATGAAATACCTACCTATCCTAGTGCAATCCTGTGCATTCTCTGAAGGATGTTGCTATTAAGGTAGAAGTGGAAAAGATTTTAAAATATGGTTTTATATATCTAATCTCGTTGGCAAATTGATGTGTTACATTGTCCCTGTTGCTTAAAAGTAGGGCAGGATCCATGTTTGTGTTGATTACTGTGACATCAATCGCGCATCTCCAAAAGGCAATTATCCCACTCCGTTTACCAATCAAATCATTGAGGACTGTGTTGGGAGTGATATTTTCTCGTTTATGGATGGTTTTTCTAGCTACAACTAGATCACCATCTCACATGCTGATCAACATAAGACAATCTTTATCTTTCTGTGGGGCACTTTTGCTTACAAGAAGCTTCCTTTTGGTTTAAAAAATGTTGGTGCTACCTTCGAGAGAGCAATGCCTTATACATTTTGTGATATTCGACACATTGTTCAACCATGCCTTGATGACTTACCGACTCATTCTCCCAAGCATCATGACCATCCAAACCACTTAAGATCCATTTTTATGCGATGTCAACATTATAACATCTGTCTCAATCCACACAAGTGCATTTTGTGTGTTGAATCAGGTTAAATATTGGGCTTTGTGGTGTCCCGCGAAGGTATCCGAATCAATCCTTTAAAAGTTGAGGCTATTGTCAACTTCCCTCCCCCCACCTATTTGCTCCAATTGTGAAGCCTGCAAAGAAAGGATAACTTTCTTTTTCCATTCGTTCCTAACTACACTGAACTCGCCAAGGGTTTTATTCATTTACTTAAGAAGGGGATCCCTTTCATTTGGGATGACATTGCTCAGAAATCCTTCGACTCTTTGAAAGACACGCTTATCAGTGCTCCTTTAATACGTCCCCCTGATTATCGACACGATTATTTTCTATAATTGGATGCAATTGACAGTACCATTGCCATGGTGTTAGTTCAGGATGATGACAATGGTGATGAACATGTGGTTTATTATTTAAGCCGAAATATCCTTGTCACTGAATCTCGATATGCCCATGTCAAGAAGCTTACCTTGGCAGCAGTCCATGTTGTCCAAAGATTTTGTCATTATGTCCTTTTATGGAAAACCATAGTGATTTCCAATTGCAACCCCATGACCTATATATTGACTCGTCAATTACTGGGGGGAAAATACTCCAAATGGATTGCTATCCTGTAGGAGTTTTATTTGGAGTTTACTACCGCCAAATAAAAAAAATCACTTGTTTTTGTTGAGTTAATATGTGCCCTTCCGTATGCAAGAACTTCTACTGATTTCACAGAGTATATTCCTAATGAAACTATGTTTCTCATCAACACTCTTAACCCGTGGTATGGAGATATTATTGTTTATCTTCAAACCCAAACCCTCTAATACAAGTTGTCTCGATCCAATAGACGCCACATCTGGCATCAATCCCAAACCTATCAGAATCTTGGTGATACATTGTACCAAGTCGGTGTAGACTCTATTCTTCATAGATGTCTAACACTTGAAGAGGTTGAATGGGTCTTGAATGAATTCCACTTTTGTACTTGTAGAGACATTCCCCACTGACAAGAGTATTGTTAAGGTTATGTCTCTAGATGAAACTCCTTGGAATGATATCCATCATCGTTCTTCATTTCTTCTTGGCCTCAATGATGTGTCATCATGTCTTGAGGCATTTGTTTCTCGTTTCCCAACACATCCACTTCAAACAATTCTTTTAGTACATGAAGTCCTGTCTGAGGGTAATATGGGAAACATTACTGCGACTATGCCTCTTAAGATTTCCATTAAACCTAGAATTGTCGAGAACAGTCATATTGGGGTGTCCTGTTCTCTTGATGAGATCAGGGTTTACACTGAAATTTTCAAAGAATTTTGAGATGTCTTTGCATGGTCATACGAGGAAATTCTTGGTATTGATCTAGCAATAGTGGTGCATGAAATACCTACCTATCCTAGTGCAAATCTTGTTCGTGAATGACTTCATCCTGTGCATCCTCGGAAGGATGTTTCTATTAAGGCAGAAGTGGAAAAGATTTTAAAAGATGGTTTTATCTATCCAACCACGTTGACAGATTAGGTGTCTAACATTGTCCGTGTTGCTAAAAACTAGGGCATGATCCGTGTCTATGTTGATTACCACGACATTAATCGCGAATGTCCAAAAGAAAATTATCCCACTTCATTTATCGATCAGATCATTGACGAGTGCGTTGGGAGTGAGATTGTCTCATTTATGGATGGTTTTTCTAGATACATCCAGATCACCATCTCACCTGTTGATCAACATCTCACCTGTTGATCAACATAAGATGACCATTATCTTTTCATGGGGAACTTTTGCCTATAAGAAGCTTCCTTTCGGTTTAAAAAATGTTGGTGCTACCTTTGAGAGAGAAGTGTCTTATGCATTTAATGATATTCGACACATTGTTCAACCATACTTCGACGAATTACCAGCTCATTCTGCTAAGAATCATGACCATCCGGACCACTTAAGATCCATTTTTCTGCGATGTTGACATTATAACTTCTGTCACAATACACACAAGTACATTTTTTGTGTTGAATCAGGTCAACTCTTGGGCTTTGTGGTGTCTCGCGAAGGTATCCAAATTGATCCTTTAAAAGTTGAGGCTATTGTCAACTCCCCACCACCTCTTTGCATCAATTGCAAAGCTTGCAAGGAAAGGCTAACTTTCTTCGTCAATTCATTCCTAAGTACGCTGAAATCACCAAGGGTTTTACTTATTTTCTTAAGAAGGGGATACCTTTCATTTGGGATGACATTGCCCAAAAATCCTTTGATGCTTTGAAAGACATGCTTATCAGTGCTCCTTTACTGCATCCCCCTAATTATCGATGCGATTATTTTCTATGATTGGGTGCAACTGACAATACCATTGCCTTGGTGTTGGTTCAGGATGACGAGGATGGAAATGAACATGTGGTTTATTCTTTAAGCCAAAATATCCTTGACACTGAATCTCGATATGCCCATGTTAAGAAGCTTTCCTTGGCAATAGTCCATGTTGTCCAAATATTTCATCATTATATACTTTTATGAAAAACCACAATGATTTTCGATTGCAACCCCATGACCTATATATTGACTCGTCAATTACTAGGGGGCAAATACTCCAAATGGATTGTTATCCTACAGGAGTTTGATTTGGTGTTTACTACTGCCAAATGAAAGAAATTAATTATTTTTTCTAAGTTGATCTGTTCCCTTCTGTCTACAAGCACTTCTATTGATTTTACAAAGTAGATTCCTGATGAAACTCTGTGCTCATCAACACTCTTGACTCGTGCTATTGAGATATTATCATTTATCTTCAAACCCAAACCTTCTAATCCGAGTTGTCTTGATCCGACTGACGCCACATTTGGCATCAGTCCCAAGCCTTTTAGATTATTGGTGATACATTGTACCAAGTCGGTGTAGACTTTTTTCTTCATAGATGTCTAACACTTGAAGAGGTTGAACGGGTCTTGAATGTCTGCCACTCTGGTGCCCGTAGAGACATTCCCCACCGACAAGAGTATTGTTGACGTTATGTCTCTGGATGAAACTCCTTGGAACGATCTCCATCATCATTCTTCATTTCTTCTTGGCCTCAGTGAGGTGCCATCATGTCTTGAAGAATTTGTTTCTCATTACCCAATGCATCCTCTTCAAACCATTGTTTTGGTACATGAAGTCTTGGCTGAGGGTAATATGGGAAACATTATTGTGACTATGCCTCTTGAGATTTCCATTAAAACTAGAATTGTCGAGAACAATCATATTGGGGTCTCTTGTTCTCCTGATGAGATTAAGGTTTACACTGAACTTTTCAAAGAATTTCGAGATGTATTCACATGGTCATATGAGAAAATTCTTGGTATTGATCCAACAATAGTGGTGCATGAAATACCTACCTATCCTAGTGCAAAGCCTGTTCATCAACGACTTCGTCCTATGCATCCTCGAAAGGATGTTTCTATTAAGGCAGAAGTGGAAAAGATTTTAAAAGATGGTTTTATCTATCCAATCACGTTGACAAATTAGGTGTCTAACATTGTTCTTGTTGCTAAAAAGAAGATCATGATCCATGTCTGTGTTGATTACCATGACATCAATCACGCATGCCCAAAATACAATTATCCCTATGTTTACTGTTCAGATCATTGATGAGTGTATTGGGAGTGATATTTTTTTCATTTATGGATATTTTTTCTAGCTACAACGAGATCACCATCTCACCTGCTGATCAACATAAGATGAACTTTATCTTTCGTGGGGCACTTTTTCCTATCAGAATTTCCTTCTATTTTAAAAAATGTTGGCGCTACCTTCGAGAGATCAATGTCGTATGCATTTCATGATATTCGAAACATTGTTCAACCTTACCTCGACAACTTACCAACTCATTCTGCTAAGCGTCATGACCATCCGGACCACTTAAGATCCATTTTTCTACAATGTCGATATTATAACATCCATCTCACTCCACATAAGTGCATTATTTGTGTTGAATTGAGTCAAATCCTAGGCTTTGTGGTGTCCCACGAAGGTATCTGAATTGATCCTTTAAAAGTTGAGGCTATTGTCAAATTCCCTCCACCCTACCTCTTTGCTTCAATTACAAATCCTGCAAGGAAAGGCTAACTTTCTTCGTCGACTCGTTCCTAACTACACTGGACTCGCCAAGGGTTTTACTCATTTTCTTAAGAAGGTGATCCCTTTCATTTGGCATGACATTACCCATAAATCCTTCGATGCTTTGAAAGACACGCTTATCAATGCTACTTTACTGCATCCCCCTGATCATCGATGCGATTATTTTCTATAATTGGATGCAACTAACAGTACCATTGTAATGGTGTTGGTTCAGGATGATGATGATGGCAACAAAAATGTGGTTTATTATTTAAGCCGAATATACTTGACACTAAATCTCGATATGCCCATGTCAAGAAGCTTGCCTTCGTAGTAGTCCATGTTGTCCAAATATTTCGACATTATATCCTTTTATGAAAAACCATAGTGATTTCTGATTGCAACCCCATGACCTATATATTGACTCGTTAATTACTAGGTGGGGAATACTCCAAATGGATTGTTATCCTAAAGGAGTTTGATTTGGAGTTTACTGCCGCCAAATCAAAGAAATCACTTGTTTTTGTTGAGTTAATCTGTGCCCTTCCATCTGCAAGCACTTCTATTGATTTTACAGAGCAGATTCCGAATGAAACTCTATTTCTCATCAACACTCTTGACCCGTGGTATGGATATATTATTGTTTATCTTCAAACCCAAACCTTTTAATCCAATTTGTCTCGATCTGACCAACGTTGCATTCGACATCAGCCCCAACCCTATCGGATTCTTGGTGATACATTGTATTGATTTGGTGTAGACTCTATTCTTCACAGATGTCTAACACTTGAAGTGGTTGAACGGGTCTTGAATGACTGCCTCTCTGGTTCTTGTGGTTGTCATATGTTTTTCTACACCACTACTAAGAAAATCCTCTGCGACAATTATTCCTAGCCTTCCATATTTAAATATTGTATTTTGGATGTTCATAAATGCCATGAATGTCAGTTTTTTAATTGCAAGCAGCACGCCTCACCATTACCCTTACAACCAGTAGTTACTATTGGCCCATTCGCTAAATGGGGCATAGACTTCATGACATGTGAACGTCGCTTGGCTGGGGGGCATGGCTATATTATCATTATTGTCGACTACTTCACTAAATGGGTCAAGTTGATGCCCACATACAATGTTGACGGTATCACAGTTGCTCAGTTCCTCTTCAACCATGTCATAGCATGTTTTGGTGTTCCACAAGCCATTGTAACTGACCATGGATCACATTTTCATCAATACATGATGGCAAAGATGACCGCTGAGTTGGCCCTTCGTCATGATAGCTCAAATCCTTATTATCCACAGGCCAATGGCCAAGTCAAAGCAATTAATAAGGTTCTGATTACAATGCTTTAACGCACCATTGGGAAGCACAAAAAGGATTGGCATCTGATGTTATTCTAAGCTCTATGGGCTTATATGACTTCCGCTAGGATGACCATTAGATTTACTCCATTCCAGCTGGTTTATGGTTTAGAGGCAACTCTCCCAATTGAATGCGAAATCCCTTCACTCAAATTAAATGTCGAACTTCTTCCTAATACCTATCATGAAGAGGAGTGGTTGCTCTATCTTGAGAGGCTTGATGAGACCCATCGCATTTTTGTGATGGTAATCAAAGCCTAAAGGAAACATGTCAAAGCTCATTTTGATCAAACTGTTTCTCCTCGCACTTTTTATGAAGGCAACCTAGTCCTCCTTTATGATCATTCTAAGAATAAGTTAGGCACTGGAAAGTTCAAACCTATGTGGCATGGGCCATATATTGTCAAACGTGTTTTGCAAAAGGGTGCCTATGAGCTAATTGATTACGAAGGAAATGCATTGTCATAGCCCCGAAATGGGTTGTATTTGAAAAAGTACTATGCATGAAATTCATGTAATTACTTTTTTTACATTAGTGTGCACTTTTTGATTCTTTGTGTGTTTGTTTGCTTTGCAAACATGTGTTTTTCTGCTTACCTTATGTTCCACTCAGTTTGCAAATGTTATCACGTCATTATCTCAGTTTTGTTGATGGCGCTTGTCGTAGCACATAGAATTTGTCTTCCGCAACCTGGGCACTCGTTGCCCCTGATGGCGAGTTGATTGACTTACAATGTATATGCCTCGGTCGAACAACTAACAATATTTTTGAATATAGTGCAGTCATTGAACTATTTTAGATTTTAGGCTTATGTGGTAGTTCTTTGCAGTGTCACGATCCGGATTATCCATAGTTTTGTGTTCATTCTGTCGACGTTTCAAACCCCAAAGTGGTTCCATCACCAGGACTAAATCAGATAGAAGAATGAAAGCTTTCATTCTTCTATCTGATTTAGTCCTGATGAGGGACCCACTTTGGGGTTTGAAACATTGACAGAATGAACACAAAACTGTGGATAATCCGGATCATGACACTGCATTGAACTATTTTCAAAAGCAGTTTCTCTTGGAATTAGAGATTTAGTTGTCAAGTTAGATTCACAATTCGTTGTGTTTCAGTTAAACAATCATTGTTCGGTAAAAAATCCGCAGATATTGTGTATGTCTCTACGTGTTCTATTACTAGAAAGAAATTTTTATTCTATCACATATCAACATATTCCACACAATTTGAATACATTAAGAGATGCATTAGCAAACTATGTTCTTTGAATACATTAAGAGATGCATTATCAAACTATGTTCTTGATAGAAATTTGCGTAATTTGTAAAACCAATCACATCATCATGATTCATGGACACATAAGTAGAAAATAAAACATGCATGTATATATATATCTCATGTCTGTCAGAGTGTTTACATCAAAATCTAAAAAAATAAAGCGTTCTAAGACACTTGGCTTTCAAAGCCCACAACATGTGTAAAAGTAACTAGAAAGGCTTTCAGCCCACACAATGCTCATGGTAGCATGTGACTGCTCTAATCACCCGGCCTAACAACCGATGCAGTGTCGCTAACAGTACTACAATGTGCGTTTTCCATCGCAATGGCACATCATATATGGTAGCATACGCTAGGATACCCTAAGTAATTGCCTCCAGGTTACGCTCTATCTCTACCAAAGGGTTTGCCCATTCCTCATAATCAGCGCCTACTATCTGATGGGCTGTTCACCTAGAAATTGGTGACATGCTAGGTGGTCTTTCTGGTCCAACATCTACACATTTATCACAGGTTACAACTCAGTTACATTTAAAAAAATAAAAAATAAATCATAAAACTTGAAAAAATAAAAAACAAGTTTTACCTGCGTCAATCCACTGTTCACCCAGTGGCAGAGGCAGATCCAGATCCCATCTGAAATCCGTGCCGACATAGGCATAATCATCCACAATGAGTAGTTGGCGATGTAGCCAAATGAAAAACTATGGAGGGAAATGCATTTGTTGGCCCCCTCCTCCTCAGGGCATGAGCTGACTCCACCGCACTACCCTCGGATCCTGGGGGAGAGGATCTAGTATCTCTGCAATTCAGTTCCAAAACATATGCGCCCGCTCTAGGAATAAAGTAACCAGTATTGAACTTAAACCAAATTGTTTTAGGTTCCCCCATTTACCTCTGGTCAGCTTCCTCTTCATATTATCTAGCAGCCCTCCACACCAGTTGAAGACTGTGGGAGTTAGACAATCTACTACATAATGGAATTGCGTTTGGGAGGCTTCATGCAGAGCTTGCATGCCAGATACGTGAGCTATGGTGAATAATACTTCTTAAAGGAAGGTTAGTGACTGTTGTTGTCTTTACTTTCCTGCCCATGGTCATCTCTGAACCTGGGAAATGTCTCCTAACAAGATTGCTAGTTCTTTCACCCCCTGGGTGAGATATAAAGAGTTGGAACCTCTCTCCCCTCCTAGAAAATTCGATGATAAAATATATGTTTGTTTCTTCCAACATTAACTCCTGATCTTTTATTACAAATATTTCTCGATTAACATCCCACAAGTTGATCGAATACAACAACAACTCCCTCTGAGCTCTCAATCCTATGATCCTAAAGAAATTAAACAACCCACAATTTCTCAAAGCATTGATGCATTCTAGATCCTAGGCTACTTGGTGATCTTCAGCCTCATGGCCTCTTTCTTTCCATTCTAGAACCATGATAGCCTGCAAAACATCATTAAACATAAGTTAGAGAATTTTTCATGGATCAAAATCAAAATTTTTTTCTTTAAAAAGGGTTTTTCCTTCAAAAAATTTCGCCTTGGCACCATCGCACCTATTTTTATTAACAGAGTGATGTCATAAAAACCTTTAGGCTCAAGCGTGATCTTTGTGGGTCCGATGAGGAAACCCACGATGATTTCTGACGATTTAAAATTTAAAAATCCCTCATTTTGGCATGCAAAATCCCATTAAAAATGCATAAAAGTATGATGAATTGCGAGAGCAAGGATAGACCTCTTACTTTCTGCAAATGGTTCGCGAAATGATGCCCCGGATCTCCCACACTGGTCGCTTGAAAATCAAGCAAATTAGGGCACAAATGCACTCTCAAAACTTACTTGGTTGAAATGGTAAAATATCTTTACTTTTGGTCTATTTATAAGTTTTGAAGTCATATTATTTTAATATTTTAATATTTTTTCTCGATATCAGTGATGGGTGAATCTTCTTATGCAGTTATAGGTACTTTTGATGGACAATGATTATTTTTGACTGATTCAAATGAGTTTTTGTTTTATCTTTTTTTTTTCGGAATCGTTAAAAATAAACGAAAAAGGAACCCCCTTGGAGTCATCTTCAAGCCCTTTTCTGACTCTCAAAAACTGAAAAGATCGTCGATTACTTGTCATTTCGAATGAATTGATGTCGTCTCAATATATGTTTACCCCTTTTTTGGGATGAGATTGACTATTTATGAAAAAGGTACACCTTGGTCGATATGGTCAAGAGGTTCTCTCAAATATTGTTTTCTACCTTTTCGGGTTTGAGGGACAAATTACAAAAAGGTATATTATGGAGTTTTATTTTTCATCTCTTTTCAAACTCTCTAAATGTGAAAAAGATGTCGAGTTATTCTTATGTTGAACTCATTAAAATTTTATGACGAATGACTCGTCACCTTGATGAGATCAAGTTTACCCTTCCTAGGGCTCATAAAACTTACTAGGATGGATTCATTTGAAGAATAAACTTACATGACAAGCATATGCTACCCCCTTCAAGCTTGTGATAAAAATAATTGGGGTACTCGCTAGAAATAGTAGGGGAAAAATGAAAATGAAACATCCTTTGTATAGGTAGCATGTCACTCTTGAACATGACACTCTTCTTATTTTGTGTCAGGTTTGGGATATCCTCACTCAGTCACGTGTCCTCTCGGGTTTGGGTGATTCATTTTTGCCTCTCATTTGACTATTCCATTTTTTAATGATGACCTTTAGTCCTATGTTGAGTCAAAAGCTACCACACTCCGGAGTCATGTCGCCAGTGTTCAAGAGAAGTCCTATATGCAGTTATTTACCTATACATTGTTTGACCCATTGTTATAATCTTGGATCTTATTCATTCCATTCCACGTTATTCTTTCTTTCGTATCGATGGTGGGGGATTCATCATTGCCATCCTTCGACGGGTCACTTCCTGTTGACTTTAGCTCATTATCCAAGGAGATGACTTAGAAAATCCCTTTAAGTACCTTAGAGCTTGCATTCTTTAATGGAAAGTTCTTCGCATCCGACAATAGGTTTTCATCATTGGCCTTCGATTGGATGATTCCATGAGTGTTCAAATTTAACTTCATTATCACATTCATGGATTGTACTATTGTACCTTGAGAGTCATTTTCATTATTGTTGGTTTCTCTCGTACCTATTAACGATCCAAATCATTGGTTGGTAATCAGGTGGTTTTCTAGCATGTTCAACTTCAACACATTCATTCACATGTTAGAATTCGTACTTTGATCAGGTCGGGATGGAGTGCAAGACCCTGAGTCTTGTCTGATAACACTAAAGCTGTGTGGAGTTATATGTTATTCATGATTGTACACATGTCCCTGCTATAAAAATGGCTGTAACCATATCGTGGGACTTTACATTTATGATGATCCTTCTATATCGGATGGCTGTGACCATACCTTGGATCTTAGATTCATAGATGATCCTTCTCATTTGTATGGCTGCACCCATACCATGGATCTTTCATAAATTCCTTATCATCTAGATGGCTACGTCCATACCATGGATTCATGTTGTGATATAAGATATGTATATGTATATGTTGTAGAAAATCTGTATGTAGGTTAACCTGATAATGCAATATAAATCAAAGACGAATACTATAACCTACTTCTATTGTCAATTTGCAGAAGCTTAAATATCAAGCTAAACAATATAACTAGAAAAAGAAGAATCAATGCATAATACACACAAAAATATTTTGGGGAAAGCCTCAACTAAAAACCCCACTATCTGTACTATCATACAAGGTGGAAATACATAGGAATTATACAAAGCCTTAACTCTCAAAGCTAGCTAGCTCTCAGTAAAATCCTCACAGATGCTCACATGCAATCTTGGCTTCTCTCTAGCCTTCCTCTCTACCCTCCAAACTCCTATTTCCTTGCACAATTCCTCTGGGATGATTCTCCTTCAACCAAGTGGAAAACTCATCTACCAAGTGGAGGATCACCTAATCTCACACACTGTTAGAACTATGCAATCCTTAAGGAATGATTCCTTGACTGCATGCATGAGTTTTATTTATAATAAAACACATACAACTAATAGTGCACTGTCCTTCTCTTTAATCTCAACTGGGTCTTTCTCATAATAGACATGCATGAGTTTCTGATGAGAGAATCTTTAGTTAACTGGAGTACACTAGTTGAGTGCATGAATGCATCAATTGACTATTAACTCTCAAATAGTTTGGAACTAATTTAGCTAGACTTAACTCAGTAAACTAAGTTAACCAATTACAACTCAAATATAACTCAATCTTATCTCCTTAGTTTAAGGCTTATCTTCTTAATTTAAGGGATAACTCTTGCATGACTTCAGAAAGACTTCTAACTTGAATTTCTCCAACTAATTAAGTCAAAATAACTTAATTAATTATTTCCAAGTAGCTGCTAAGACTAAATTTGATTTTAATTCACAATTTAATTCAAGGACAAATTAAATTGGAATATTCTTGTTGCCACATTTCAACACTCCCTCTCAACAAGAAATGGATTATCTGCCACCCCGATCCTATCTCTATGGAACTCGAATTTACACTTTGACAATGCCTTTGTCAAAATGTTAGCATATTTCTCCTCTGTCGAAATATATTGCAGCAACGTGATTCTACCATTATCAACAACTTGCTTTACATTGTATTGCCAATGGGAACTCGCAACTGACTTATTCTCCGATCTTGGAACCATGTCCCAAACATTGTTACCAACTATGGAGTCATACTCCTCCACCATTGCATCAACCCAAATCTGCTGCTGCACTGCTTCCTCAAATGAAGATAGCTTGGTATAAATACATTCCCCAACAAGGGCCATGTATCCAGTGTACCTCTTAGGTCACCTCCTCTGTCTGCGCTGAGAAGATGGTGCACCCACATTCTCTCTCACATCTTACAACAATCTGTCAGCTTCTCTTGTGTGCTTTTGTCCATCTTTGGAAGACTCTGCTTGAGTGGATGTCTCCACTCTTGGAACCTCTACATGCGGCTGCTCCGCATCAGTTTGAGGCTCCTCCTCCTTAGGAACCAATAGTTCCTCCACATCCTATAGTTGGAGCTCCCTCTCAGGGGAAAATCGCATGGCCTTCTGCTCATCAAACTTGAGATCTCTGCAAACCACTGTCCTTCGACTGGTAGGCAAGTACACCTGATAGTTGTGAGGTGTATCATGTACCCCAAAAGTATCCCCAAATTTTGCTATCAGCTCAAGATTCTTCCGTGCATCCTTTGTCACATGGAAATATACCAATGAGCCAAAGATCCTGAAGTTACCCACATTGGGTCTCTTACTGGAGAAAGCTTCCTCTAGTATCTTCAACCCAAGTATGCAATGCGGGCTTCTATTCTGCAAATAGACTATTGCGTTGCATGCCTCAACCCACAAGTGAAGTGGCAGGCCTTGGTCATTCAAAATCACTTGTGCTGCCCCTAAAATAGTTATGTTCTTAGTCTCGGCCACCCCATTCCGCTGTGGGTTATGAGGTGTCGTCAACTCTCATTTAATTCCTTCTGCTGCACGAAAGTCCTTAAACTCTTGAGAGACATATTCTCCACCGTTGTCACTTCTCAAGGCCTTGATCTTGTTCCCTAACTCATTCTCGACTAAAGCTTTGAACTCACAAAACTTTATGAAAGTTTGGTGCTTCTTCTGCATGAAATAAATCTAGCATTTACGAGAATAGTCATCAATGAAAATCACATAATAAATTTGCTTTGCAGTGGATGTCATTGAGAATGGTGCACACATATCAGTATGAATTCCCTCTAAGATAGCCTTTTCTCGACTATATCGATCATGAAAGGAAGACTTGGTGTACTTTCCCAAGGTACAACCTTTACATGTGTCAACTTGCTCAAGTTTACCTTTGGGAAGTCCTATAGATATCTGCTACATTATCTTCAAAGCCCCATAATGCAAATGGCCCAACCACCTATGTCACAACTCGCCAATGTCTTGGCTTTGCAACAATTTTTCTTTCGTACTCAATTTTGCGCAATCATCTACCTCTAGTTTATAGAGATTCTTCACCCAAATCCCTATCCTCTTGGTCTGACCTGTGGCTATGTGTCTTAGGAAAGCCTTTCCTTTATTGAAGACAACATTGTAGCCTTTGTCCTCCAACATCGCTACCGATACCTAGTTCTTCTTTAGTCCAGGCACATACTTAACATCTGTCAAGGTGATAGGAGGTCCATGCTCCCTCTAAAAAGAAACTGTGCCCACTCCTGAAACACTATACCTTCTATCATCACCCATCTTTATGCGCATCTTGAGGTCTTTCTACTCCAAGGCACTGAATAAACTTTTATCACCAGTCATGTGGAATGAGGCTCCACTGTCAAGATACCAAACACAACCCATCATCGATGACACCATGCATGCGACGAGGGTAAAGTCCATTTCGAACTGAGAGACTAATGCCTCACCTTCCGATCCTTCCGAGGATCCCTTCTTGGACTTCTTCGATGGGAAATTAGTCTCATAATGTCCCATCTCATGAAAATTAAAGAATCTCACTTTAGACTTGTCACCCTTCTTCCCTCCATGAGAAGAATTCGATTTAGAATGGGAAGCCTTCCCCTTCCCTTTCCTTGCCTTACTTCCTAAGGCCAGATTTTCTTCATTGTCATCCTTGGATGAAGAACCATCTCGTGTGCTCCTTTTGATTTCCTCCTACATAAGATCCGACCACAGTCGTTCCCAATCCGACAATTTCTCCCTTCCATTCATAGAGTCCTGCTAGCTATTCCAACTCTTTGGAAGGCCAAGGAGAGCGAGGCTCACCATATCATCATGGGCAGTAGTTATTCCCACACTGCCAAGCTCATCTTTGTAGGTGGTGAGCTTGTTCAGATATGTGGAAATAGTATCACCCTTCTCCATCTTGATTCTTCAAAGCTTATCCTTGAGCGCCAATTTCCTATGGTTACTACTGTTATGGTAGAGGTCCTTCAATGTCTTCCAGATCAAAAATGGAGTATCCTTCCCATGGAGACTCGAGACAATATGGTCTTGAACTCCCTCAAGGATGATTCATCTTGCCTTCGCCACACACTTCCTCCACTCAACCAACTCTTGTGCAATAGTTGAAGCTGGCTTTTGGATTTTTGATCGATGAATTCCTTCAAGCCATTGTCTTCTAATATAACCTCCATTCTATCCTTCCATGCTATGTAATTTGAGCTACCTTCCAAGGCATACTCGAGTCTCAAGCCATAGAATTCCATTAGCCAACCTTGTAGTATGATATGAATTCAATTTACACCTGCAACCTCGAACATCAAAATTCAAATTATCTTCTCAGTACACTGTTCACAGCTCCGATAAACTTGGCTATGATACTATGTAGAAAATATGTATGTAGGTTAACCTGATAATGCAATATAAATCAAAGAAGAATACTATAACCTACTTCTACTATCAATTTGTGGAAGCTTAAAGATCGAGTTGAACAATATAACCAAAAGAAGAAGAATCAATGCACAACACACATGAAAATACTTTGGGTAAAGCCTCAGCTAAAAACCCCACTATATGTATTATCATACAAGGTGGAAATACATAGGAATTATGCAAAGCCTTAGCTCTCACAACTAGCTAGTTCTCAGTACAATCCTCATAGATGCTCACAGGAAATCCTAGCTATTCTCCAGCCTTCCTCTTTGCCGTCAAAGTTCTTATTTCCTTGCGCAGTTCCTATGGGATGATTCTACTTCAACCAAGTGGAAAAATCATCTACCAAGTGGATGATCACCTGATCTCACACACTGTTAGAACTGCGCAATCCTCAAGGAACGATTCCTTGATTGCATGCATGAGATTTATTTATAAGAAAACACATACAACTGATAGTACATTGTCCTTGAATTTAATATCAATTAGGTCTTTCTCATAATAGACATGCATGAGTTTCTGATGAGAGAATCTTCAATTAACTGGAGTACACTAGTTGAGTGCATGCATGCATCAACTGACTGTTAACTCTCTATTAGTTCCTCAAACAGTTTGGAACTAATTTAGCTGGACTTAACTTAGAAAACCAAGTTAACTAATTACAACTCAAATATAACTCAACCTTATCTCCTTAGTTTAAGGCTTATCTCCTTAATTTTATGGATAACTCTTGCATGACTTCAGAAAGAATTCTAACTTGAATTTCTCCAACTAATTAAGTCAAAAGTTCAACACTCCCTCTCAACAAGAAAGGGATTATCTGCCACCCTGACCCTATCTCTATGGATCTTGAATTTACACTTTGACAATGCCTTTGTCAAATATCAGCATCTTTCTCCTTTGTCGAAGTATACTGCAACAACATGATCCTCCCATCATCAATAGCTTGCTTTACCTTGTAATTCCAACGGGAACTCACAATTGACTTTTTCTCCGTCCTTGGAACCACGTCCTAAACATTGATATGAACTATGGAGTCATACTCTTCCACCATAACATCAACCCAAATTGGTTGTTGCATTGCTTCCTCAAAGGAAGACGGCTCAGTCTCAACACATTTCCTAGCAAGGGCCATGTATCCAGTGTACCTCTCAGGTGACCTCCTTTGCTTGCGCTAAGAAGATGGTGCTCTGACATTCTCTCTCACATCCTACAACAATCTGTTAGCTTCTCTTGTGTGCTTCTGTCCATCTGTGGAAGACTCTACTTGAGTGAATGTCTCCACTCCTAGAACCTCTTCATGCAGCTACTCCACATCTGTCTGAGGCTCCTTCTCCTTACCAACCAACAGTTCCTCCAAAGCTTGTAGTTGGAGCTCCCTCTCAAGGGAAACTCACATGGCTTTCTGCTCATCAAACTTGAGATCTCTGTGAACCACTGTCCTCCAACTGGTAGGCAAGTACATCCGATAGCTGTGAGGTATATTAGTGTACCCCACAAGTATCCCCAATTCTGTTGTCGACTCAAGCTTCTTACATGCATCCTTTGTCACATGGAAATATACCGATGAGACAAAGATCCTGAAGTGACCCACATCTGGTCTCTTATTGGAGGAAGCTTCCTTTGGTGTCTTCATCCCAAGTATGCGATGCAGGCTTCTATTCTGCAAATAGACTGTTGTGGTTCATGCCCCAACCCACAAGTGAAGTGGTAGGCCTTGGTCATGCAGCATCGCCCGTGTTTCTCCTACAATAGTTCTGTTCTTCCCCTCGAACCACCCCATTCTGCTGTGGGTTATGAGGTGCCGTCAACTCTCATTTAATTCCTTCCGTTGCACAGAATTCCTTAAAATCTTGAGAGAAATATTCTCCATCATTTTTGCTTCTCAAGGCCTTGATTTTCTTCCCTAACTCTTTCTCGACCAAAGCTTTGAACAAAGAAAACTTTGTGAAAGTTTTGTCCTTCTTCTGCATGAATCAAATCCAGGATTTATGAGAATATTCATCAATAAAAATCACATAATACCTTTGCTTCGCAGTGGATGCCATCGAGAATGGTCTACACACATCAATATGAACTCACTCAAAGATAACCTTTGCTCGACTATCTCGATCATGAAAGGAAGACTTGGTGTACTTTCCCAAGGTACAACCTTTGCATGTGTCAACTTGATCAAGTTTACCTTTGGGAAGTCCTGTAGATATATGTTGCATTATCTTCAAAGCCCCATGATGTAAATGGACCAACCGCATGTGCCACAACTCACCAATCTCTTTTCTTTGTACCAATTCTTCTTTCATACTCAATGCTGCACAATCATGTACCTCTAGTTTATAGAGATTCTCCACCCAAATCCCTATCCTCTTGGTTTGACCCATGGCTATGTGTCTTAGGAATGCCTTTCCCTTACTGAAGACAACATCATAGCCTTTGTCCTCCAACATCGTGACCTATACCAAGTTCTTCTTCAGTCCAGGCACATTCTTCACATATATCAAGGTGATAGGAGGTCCATGCTCCCTTTGAAAAGAAACCGTGCCCCCTCCTGAAACACTATACTTTCCGTCGTCACCCATCTCTATGCACATCTTGAGTTGTTTCTCCTCTAAAGCACTTGTTGGGTAGCGGAGGTCTCGTAAAACGGGTTTTGGGGTAGAAAGCCCAAAAATTAGGATTAAATTATTGTAAAAACTCTGAAGTATGAGGAGCGCGAATTATAGTAGGATTGAGTCAAAGGGTAGTCCACCCAAAAATAATGTAAATAGAGTCGGCCCACGTAGGGATCACAGGCCAAAGAAGGGTATAAATAGAGTGAGGCTCTATAGGTAGAGAGAGTGGAGGAAAAAGAATATGAAATGTAATGGGTTCTTGAAAAATATATTTGGAAAGCATTTGTAAGTCTGAGTCGAGGGATTGGGGTAGTAGGTAGAGGCTCTGCAGCTATGTGCGCAGAGGCTTGGAAAGTCCGCAGCTGTGTGCGCAGACCCCTGCAATTGCATGCGCAGGGTGAATATGGATGTATTAAGGACAAAGTGGAATTAAATATAAGTTTCTTCTGCAATTCTTTGTTTCTTCTGAACTGTCATAATATCTGTTTAATCTTATCTGCTTATGGTTGGAATGAGTATAAATCTAGGTTTATTTTAATACGTGAATCAATTGTGTTGGTTAAATGTTTGCTTAAAGACCTTGGTAATTGATGACCACATCATCTAATAGAATAGCGCACTAATAAGAAAGATATACTCAAGCTAGATCTGTGCAAGTACCGAGCAACGGGGAGCTCTAAACTAGTGTGTGAAACCTCCAGACCACACCAAGACATCGCTAAGGTGCGAAAACCTGGTTCCAACACCTTCCCTTGCTACCTCAGGTGAGACCTCATTCTGCGCTCTACGGGCTATTGCCAAAATGGTCGGTAGCTGTGGGGTTTGTTTGGCTAAATAACTCTTCCAAACCTGGGTCAGGCCCATATAAGCCAACAAATGGTTCCGTTGCCGGGACCGGGATCTGCATAAGGGGTGTCTGATGTGAAGAGCGGGGACTCGATAGAAAAGAATGTTGAAAAATCAAGAGAATCAGGGATGGGAGTAGAACAAGGGTAACTATGGAAAACATGGTTTAGTTACCAGTGTTCAAAGGAGCAGGAGGCAAAGAACTAGAACAATTTTGGTTTGTACTAACGTCAGTATGGAACGCGTAGCAGGTTGTGAATGATAATATCAAGGAATCCATCTTAGTTATCGTATTGCAGGATCGAGCGATAACATGGTACATGAAGTATTCAAGCATCAACCCAACAATGGGGATAGCGGACATCCATATTGAATTAACAAAGGAGTTTAGCCGGCCTAAGTTAGAAGCATAGTCGGTTGTTGGATTCAAAGAGATCACGATGATGCCTAGTGAGACTCCATGGGATTTGGATCAGAGGTTGAAAAGCACCATTCGCGAGGCCAACATGACCCTAACAGATGTACAACATTGCGCTTGGTTCATCGCATCACTAACACCATATCTGAAGTTGGCCTTGTCACAATAGAAGATCTCAACCCAAGCAGAAGTGCTCGAGGCAACAATGCGGTTGCACAAAACCTTGGTACAGGATCCAGGGTTGGGAGTTCAGCAAATCCAAGCGCAGGTCCAAAATTTGTGTTTGGAAATACAGAAATTAAAACAAGAGAAAACATCGCGCCCAAAAGTCCGAGAGGAAGTATGGTGTATAAAGTGTACGAGCTAGGGACACGATAAATATCATTGTCCGATCCCGGTGAATTCTGTGGTAACAGAGGGACCCACACTATTGCGACCAAAGGTACAGGTAGGGCTGAGCATGGTTTCCCTGCTCTGGTGCACAACCTGTTAGGTAGGAGGGAAGCACAACACTGACAACTTCCATCTATTGCCCAAATACAACTAGACCCCCCAACAGCTCTTTTGCAACTTTTGTAGATTGCTGGGTCATGAAGAAAGAGATTTTCACATCTATCGAATGTTGATGGACTAGGCACCTACCTAT
The DNA here is from genome assembly GCA_000404065.3 of Pinus taeda. NCBI lineage: Eukaryota > Viridiplantae > Streptophyta > Pinopsida > Pinales > Pinaceae > Pinus > Pinus taeda. The sequence goes on from APFE030662271.1 coordinate 170,938, forward strand.
AGAATGCAGATTGAGGTGCGAGGTCAAGATCCAGCTGTGGCATTTGCGCATAGTGGGTTCCCAAAATGTGATCTAGGACGGGGTGGAATGGGACCAGAAAGGGGTCGCAGACAGCTAATCTGTTACAACTGTGGAGGACCAGGACATTATGTGCGGGATTGTACCAATCCAACCCAAGTATCATGTCGGTATTGTGAGCAATTCGATCATGATCTGCTAGATTGCCCCATGCTGATAGCGCAGATTTAGGAAAAAAAGGTAGTGCCTCCTACAACTATGCAAAACGTACAGATGATGAGATCTGAACCACGCAATGACGAACCCATGGTAAACATGGTAGTGTGAAGTAGTGCAGCCATAGGAGAGGTCAATGGGAAAGCCAATATGGAAGCTAGGAAAAGCTTCATGGGCGTCTCTACCCGAGGTAGTAGGGATCATCTTAAGCTAGATAGGGTTCCCTCGATGTTGACTACCTTTTTAGAGACATGCATAAAACTGCTTCGTGACAACAGGGCAGTTAGAGGGTTACAGGAAGTGACTAATAGGTGCATAAGGTGGGGTGAACCTCATGCTGTTCGAAAAGTAGGAAGACCTGCATTGTGGATGGGTTGGGAGATGCGGTTAATGGCATAGATTGGTGACTACGAGATGGATTAGGTCATTCTAGACCTAGGCTCGGATGCAAACATATTGCCTAAACAGACTTGGGAGTGCATGCGTAAGCATGCACTACAATGGTCTCCTATCCAATTGCAGATGGCCAATCAGCAGAAGATCTTGCCCATGGGAAGGCTACAAGGAATTACAGTAGATATTGATGGCGTAAATAACCCGAAAGACTTTGAAGTTATTGAAATCGTGGACGAAAGTAGCCCGTACCCTGTGTTGCTAGGGGTCGACTGGGCTACTAACATGAATGGGGTTATTGACCTTAAACAGAGGAAGATGATATTTGAGAAGAAGTCGCTTCGTATAGTCGTTCTGCTAGATCCAACAAAAGGACCACGCTACATAGAATCTGTGTGCAACGACGAAAGGGACGATGCATTGGATTGTATCTACAAGATTGCTACACATAGGCCAAAGGAGGAGAGGAGACCCTCGTGGGGCTACGCTAGCTCATGCACCAATGATTCAGATGAAGAAGACAAGAAAGGGTAAAATAGGGTGAATGGGGTAACCACGCTACACTGTAATATGATGACAACATCCTTGTATTGTGTTAAAGCTCAAAGCTACGAACTGCCAATGTATGATGGATTGAGAGAAGTGGATGAATTCATGGTTAAATTCGAAAGCACAGTACCAGAGTACCAACAGTTTTATGTGCTAAAATGAGCATTGTGCGCAACACCGGTGCGATGGTGGGGTACCCATGAAGGAACCTTCGAAGACTGGAGAAGCTACAGGTGTATGATGCAGATAAGATTTGGGAAGCCAGTGCTACGAATAACGGAGAAATATGATGGACGAGAGAATCTACACATACACCTGAGCAAATGGACCAAAGCTTATGGTACGAAGCCTCAACCAGAATGGGTGCACTTCTTTTATCATACCCTGGATGTCATTCCCCAAAACTGGTATATGGAAATAGAGCTTCGACATGGCACCATGAGTGGGATATCCTGTGCGAAGGGTTTTTGTCAACATTTCTCTTTGAAGATCAATAGATGGATACCGTAGACAACACATTACAGTTCGTAAAAATTTCCATCTTCAGAACACCACCAGAACCAGAAGAAGTCATGACGTCAGACTGGTCGCAACAATTGAGCTAGGACTTAGAATGTTACAATGTACAAGTAGAAGATGATGAGAATGACCCACATAACATCAATATACCTGAATCCGAAGGTAGTCGTGAGGTGTGTGGCCCCGAGATAGAAGATCCAGACATCATGGTGCTATTGAAAACAAAGCAGGTAAATATCGAAATAGAGGAAGAGACGAAGTATGCTATGCTTGGGGATTATTGGGATGATGCCACAGTGGAAAAGGTTGTTGAGTTGCTCTGCTAATACTAAGAATTATTCCCTACAAAAATTATGGAGCTGAAAGGGATTCTAGGAGACTTAGGGATGATGAGAATAACTTTGAAGCTAGATGTAAAACCAGTGAACCAGCGACCCTACCAACTGAATCCAAAATACAAAGAAAAGGTTTGTGAAGAATTGGACCAAATGCTGGCAACAGGAATTATTGAAATAGTTGAGGAGTCTGATTGGGTAAGTCTTATGGTCGTGCAGGAGAAGAAACAGAAGGGTGAGATCCGCATTTGTGTAGATTTGGGGAAGCTCACTAATGCTTGTGTTAACGATCCATTTCCAACACCCTTTACAGATGAGGTACTAGAAAATATGGGTGGGTAGGAAGCCTACTCCTTCATGGACGGATTCTTTGGGTACCATTAGGTCAAGATCACGCCAGAGGATCAAAGCAAGAAAACGTTTGCTACCGAACGAGGTTGCTTTCAATATACGGTAATGCTTTTTGGGCTGAAGAATGCGCCAACGATATTTTCTCGTATTGTGGTAGCTGCGTTTAAAGAATTTGTCCACAAGTTCTTAGAAGTATACCTAGATGACTGGACTGTATTTGGCTTGGTTAAGAAACATGTCACGAGTTTACAATTGATGCTGGATACCTACCACCGGCACTAGATTACGCTCAACCTAAAGCATTGTACTTTCCTCATCCCCTTCAGGAACTTGCTAGGCCATGTGGTTTGTAAGCAAGGACTGATGGTGGATCTGGAAAAAATCGCCGCCATACTAAATTTGCAAGCATCGCGAAGTGTAAAGTAGCTACGCGCTACATTGGGACACGCGGGATACTACCAAAAGTTTATAAAAAACTACGCCCATATCACAACTCTAATGGAACAGTTACAGAAGAAGGACGCTACGTATTGCTGGAATGAAGAATGTAACAAAAACTTGGAAACGCTTAAGGAAAAGATGGCATCTGCCCCTATCTTGGTCTTTCCAAAGTGGGACGTTGAATTTAATGTACATGTCGACGCGTTGTGTATCGTGTTGGGTGTGGTACTCACTCAAGAAGGCACAAAAGGAATTGATCACCCGATTGTGTTTGCAAGTCGCAGGTTGTCCAAAGCATAAAATAATTACTCTACTACTGAGCAAGAAGGATTGGTGATGGTATACACGCTCCAAAAGTTCTGCCACTATTTTCTCAGCAAACATTTTAAGATGTATAATGATCACTCTGCGCTCAAATACCTAGTGAATAAGCCTATGTTGGGGGGGTGCATCTATCGATGGTTGCTACTGTTTCAAGAATATGACTTTAAGGTTGTTGTAAAGTAAGGATGTCTGAATGCAGGTCCGGATCACCTGTCCCGCATTGAGACTGGCGAAGAACCAACAAATCTAGATGAGGGACTCCCGGACGCCCAGTTATATGCCGTGCGCGTTGCAGATGGCCACTTTGAAGATATTATCCACTTTTTAACTACGGGCACTACACCACAGGGGTATTCTATCTAGCAAAAGAAGGAATTAGTGATACGCGCAACAGATTTTACCGTAATTGTAGGCCACCTCTACAAGATGGGCAACGATGAAATATTGCATCGATATGTACTAGAATTTGACTGTGAACAAATCCTGGCCAAAGCACATGGAGGGGTTGCTGGTGGAAATTATGCGGGCCGTGCCATATCTCAGAAGATTCTCTGCACCAGATTATGGTGGCCTACTCTACATCAAGATTCGGAAGCATATTGTTGGGCCTCCGATGTATGTCAACGGACGGGCAAACCGTCGCAAAGGGATGAAATGCCACTTCAGCCACAGATAATGCTATAGCCATTTGAGAAATGGGTGATCGACTTCGTTGGGCCTATTGAACCATGAGGAAAGACTGGCACGTGTTATATCATAACTATGACCAAATATTTTAATTGATGGGTCGAGGTGCAGCTAGTTAAGGATTGCACGGTTGCAACAACAGTGAAATTTTTGTTCGAGAATGTCTTGACCAGGTTTGGCTACCCCAAAATTCTCATGAGTGATAGGGGAACACATTTTTTGACTGAAATGATCAGTGCACTCATGGAGGAATTTCAGATATATCACCAACAAAGTACGCCCTACCATCGACAAGCAAATGGGACTGTCGAGGCCTTCTACAAAATTTTGCAGACCACGTTGATTAAGGTCTGTAATGTGCGACGCACTAACTAGGACTTGTGCATCCCAGATGTGCTATGGGCATACCGAACGATGTGCAATAAGCTAACAGGACAGACACCATTTCGCTTAGTCTATGGCAAGGAGGTTGTTATGCCTATGGAATATATTGTGCCTAGTCTGTGGATCGTGGCAATCATGGGTATGGCAGACCGCGACGCCCTAGAAGAGAGGCTTGCATAGCTATAAGAATTGGAGGAGGAATGATTTTTGGCTGGATTCCATGAACAAGTACAAAAACAGTGTGAGAAAGCATGGCACGGTTGCCATATCAAGGTGTGAACCTTCAAAGAGAATGATCTAGTATTTCTTTATGATAGTAAGTTCAAAAAATTCCCAGGAAAACTCCACATGCATTGTTTGGGACCCTATGTCATCAAAGAAGTCACCAATGGGGGCATGGTTCAGCTGGTTAAACTCAATGGAGACCCCTTCCCAGGAAGAGTGAATGGCAGTCACCTCAAGCTCTACACGGGCAGGCCGATCGCCTGACTAGCCGTTCAGAAGATAGTCTCACCACTCCACCCAGTTGCAAGAAAGCGAGCGATGATAAAGCAGCCTGGGGGACAGATGCATGAGTATTAAGGTGTGCGTACATTTGACCACACGCAAGGGTCACGGTCGCATGAGAAGGCTAATGTGGAAATGCTGATAAAAGGAATGATGACCGTTGATATCACTATTCATGACAAGATGTCTGCATCATGGCAAAAGGGAACGGGTGGCGGGCAATTAAGAGAAACAGTACAAACTAGATGTGGAATGAGCTACCATAGGTTTTACACAAAAATTTTACATGAATTGGAACAGAGAACATCCAGTGCATTCAAAATTCACATGGCATATAAATCATTGAGGGGAATCCACTGGGTGACCTACACTTCAGAAACAAATATGGAGCTGTTCATTATCTCTGCACAAGGTATGCGCCCATAGGTAGTAATTTGGCTAATAGAGTAGCACAAATTTCTAAGAAGTATGGGGGTGACAGCTGCAGGCATCCCGTAGGCTGCAGCATCACCAGTAGGGGATGTACTGGAAAAGCGGGAATACGAAGTAGAATTGGTCCGGATGCTGTCGCCTCACTTAGGGGTAGGATGACGCACTACAATAGAACAAAGAAAGGATAGACAAACAATGACCATGGGTAGATATGCAATTAATAAATCATCTCTCATGTCCCTCGAAGGTTGGGATCTTGTGGACAGTAGTCAGGATGTTGCAAAATTGCAACACAAGCTGTGGCAGACAGTGTGAAGGGAAGATATGAAGGTCGGAAGTGGTTGTGGTGGTACTAGGAGGTCCTGTATGTGGCTTGCCCGCTCATGTTAAACTACTATGAGGGGGTGTTCTGTGTTAACCGAGAAAAGCAAAATGAGCATCATTAGTTGGGAAACATGGTAGAAACACTAAAGCAAGAGTTGCATGAAGCATTTAGGAAATAATGAAGGAGCAACAAGACGACGAGCGCCACCTACAGGGAGGCGAACCGCGAAGCCAACGCAGAGCATCTAGCTGTGCCAGTGAATGACTTGGGACAAATCACGATGATTATGTTGGGGGATTGTTGGGTAGTGGAGGTCCTGTGAAAAAGTTTTTGGGGTAGAAAGCCCAAAAAGTAGGATTAAATTATTGTAAAACTCTGAAGTATGTAGAGCACAAATTATAGTAGGATTGAGTCAAAGGGTAGTCCGCCCAAAAATAATGTAAATAGAGTCAGTTCGTGAAGGGATCGCGGGCCAAAGAAGGGTATAAATAGAGCGAGGCTCTATGGGTAGAGAGTGTTGAGGAAAAAGAATATGAAATGTAATAGGTTCTTGAAAAAGATATTTGGAAAGCGTCCATAAGTCCGAGTCAAAGGATTGGGGTAGTAGGTAGAGGCTCTACAGTTGTGTGTGTAGAGGACTGTAAAGTCCATAGCTATGTGTGTGGACCCCTGCAGCTGAGTGCGCAGGGTGAATTTGGATGTATTAAGGACAAAGGGAAATAAATATAAGTTTCTTTTGCAATTCTGTGTTTCTTCTGAACTGTCATAATATTTGTTTAATCTTATTTGCTTATGGTTGGAATGAGTATAAATCTAGGTTTATTTTAATACACAAATCAATTGTGTTGGTTAAATGTTTGCTTAAAGACCTTGGTAATTGATAACCACATCATATAATAGAATAGCGCACTAATAAGAAAGATATACTCAAGCTAGATCTGTGCGAGTACCGAGCAGCGTGGAGCTGTAAACCAGTGTGCGAAACCTCCAAACCACACCAAGACATCCCTAGGGTGTGGAAACTTGGTTCCAACACCTTCCCCTGCTACCTCAGGTGAAACCTATTAGGCCCCTATACCAATAGGTGTCATATGTCATGATTGACTTGATGAGCTCTGAAATATGTTCATACATTTTATTGTTGCAAAGGTTTTCCATATTTTCAACAATAAAAAAATTTTAAAAATGTAAAGAGGGTATACCCTAAAAGAAAAATCAAAGGATAAAAAGAATAAAGATGGTCAAAAAAAAGAAGAAAATGAACCCCAAACTAAAAAAGACCAGGAAAGTGCGCAAGTCTAAGTGCCACCACTTTTTCATTTTGTGTAATAAACAAATTGTGTGCAACTTGTCACTTATGCCACAATTTTTGAAGAGTCAAATTGCTTAAGCTTGGCTCATTCATCTTTCAATTTTATGTTGTAGAAATAGAAAATAAATATCTAACCAGATAGTGTAATCTTGGCAGATAAGTAGATAGGTAGAGTAAATAAAAATGAGCTCAACAGTTTAATCTAAGCCCTTGAATGTAATAAGTGTAGACTTAGATAGACATAATTATGTAAAAGAAAAGGAAGTTGAAGAGGGTTTGCCAGTTTAAGTGCACCCTAATAAAGAAGAAAAAATGCAAGGGTAAAGTAGGTAGGGTAGGTAGATGATGTTGTAGAATCATGTGTGATGAATAATGTATTCAAATGTGTTAATCTTTCATTTTTAATCATAAGGCAAAGGCATACATTACATTGAAGACATCACAAGCAAAACAAAGTCACAATGATTAACTCCCCTTCTCATTTTTCCTAAGTATTCAATAATTTCCCCTAAGGACTAAGGTATTTGCTAAATTGGAGGGGTTCAGAGCATTTCTTTGACTTCTAGAGGGACCGGACCCTCGACCCAATATTTTCAAAATCCTAAGTACTTAAAACCATCATTCATTCACTTTCATAAGTCTTTTCCTAAGTCAAATCCTATTCTACTTAGGAAAAATACACAATATTACATAAAACCCCTTTTTTCACTTAAGCCTAAGTTAAATGTACACTCTGATGTTTTAACTAGCGCTTTTTATCACATTGTTTCATATTAATTTCTAACTTATATTATATAACTCTCTAAAAAGTTCACCCTTTCTCGTATTATTAAATATATATAGAAATCCCCAAAATGTTAAATATCTCGTCCCCAGTTAAATATAATTGTAAACAGTGTTAAAATTGGATTAATGGGTTAATCATTGACTCATTAAGAAACCGACCTTCCACTGCATTAGCAAGGAATTAATTAACCCTCACAGTTAATTAAGAACCTCCCCGACCTACCATAATCACCCTGATATAATTAATTAACTTTTAATTATATTGGGCCCGCCATAGTTAAAGCTTCGCCGTATCACTCTCCCGCCGCCCATCCGATCATGCTCCCCTCATCTGACGACCATTATTGATATCGCGCCACCTGGTGACCACATGTTAATGCACGATCACTAGGCAGTTTTCATCCCGTACCTCCACCACGCATCATGCAATCAACGGGATCGCTGGCTCCCGGTCGAATACCGCCCGATCCCAAAAGCGATGTGACACCACACCGCTTACCACCCTCTACATACGACAAAACATCTTTTCCAATTACGTCATCCGCCCGATAACCAAAACCCCAACCAACCTAGATTTTGTGAATAAAACCAACAAAATGTCTTTTTCAATGTTTTATACGACAAACTATGTTCCCATGCAAAGCAATGCCCCAGTCAATTGCTAAAGCTTTCTAACTGCCACCTGGTCAGAAAATCTGTAGTGACACACTCCGGAGCCTGTTATTCGACCTGCCATTGCACTATTCCCTTCCCCATTACATGTATTTATCCAATTTCCACTAAAACCTTGCAAATTTTGGTTTTACACTGAAAATTCCACAAGAAAGAGCTAAATTCAGTACAAGTCCAAACTTTTTTTCACTATATAGGTTCCCAAACCTGTTGTTTGGCCTATTTTCTCACAGAAAACCCAAATTCCATTTTTGAATCCACAAGAACTAGAAATGGAAACCCCTACTGTTTTGAATGTTGCACCTCTCAATACCCCTCATAAGAACCTAAACTATTTGCCTCTTGCAGATAAAGACTTCCAAATAAAGGACCTATCCACCAACCAAAATCATCTTAAGGTCTTTTGTTAATCTAGAGATAACTACCTAAATGGCTCGGATATCCTGGGACTGTGGCACTCCAACCTTCCCAGGTATTTTCTTCCTTCGATCCATGTTTTCCCTGATATAATTCATCAATGGCAGGCAAATTATGATCCAAACCTAAGTGTTGTTATGTCCCCAAGTCAAACAGTTCTTTCCCCATGACAGCTGCATCCATAAATGAAATGTTACAATTTTCCCCTGGTCAAGCCCTAACTCCCCTTTCTATGGGATATTTACTAGAGAAATCCACTGAAATACCCCAATCAGAACTCTTTCGCATCTGTCAGACCTTCATGTTAGAAAAACATCAGCCCAAAAGCCCCCCTTTTTATGTATAAACCTTTTTCACAGATATGGATAGACTTATAGTGGATATGATATCTTTAGTTATGGGATTTAACACTAGCGAATATGTTGATGAGGTAACCCTAGTGTTGTTGTCAATTTTTACTCCTGGATAGCCACCTGCTGTTAAGTATGACTATGCTTCCTACATTGCCAATAAGATTCATGATCAATTCCTAAGATTGGACAATGAAGGAGTCTTCAAGTATACCACTTTCATCTATCATCTTATGTTGTATTATCAGTCAGATAACTTCCCTTTCCTTGTTAGGAAGCTTGACACGAAAGGAAATCCCAGGTCTATCATATTTTGGAGTCCCATTTTCCATAAGTCCCTTGAGACCCCTTACACCTACAATGAGTTCATAGATCTATTTGTCCATCCAGCAACCACTTTGCTGACAGGAGTTTCCCCTCCTAGCATCAATGGTGATATGAAGAAAATCTTCCAGCTCTGCAAGCAGTACAGGATAGGTGATTGGTACCTATATAAGAATCATATCAAAATCAGGATCTATGGGTGTGAGCTTTGCCCCTTTAAGCTACCAAAGTATGTTCCAATGAGACTCTTTGCATTGGAATATTTTAGGAAAATGATAAATGTAGAACTAGTCCATTTTTGTAATGCCAAGAAGAAAGCTCAGCTTAGAATTAAGAATCAGCTAGGCCCTTTTGTTTGCAACACTAGGGAAGAATGGAAAGAAGATGAAATAATTTTAGAAGATCATCTTAAGTTACAAAAGAGTTTTGGGTGGGTACCATATGACCCTAACAACTTTATATGTGATAGAAGAAAGAAGAACGTGTTGTCTCCATACATTCACCATAGGATCCCAGAGATTGAACAATTTGCAAACATGGATGAATGGATAGAAGGGACCTTAGTAGAAAATGAGAGTGAGTAGGTCAATATTGAGAAAGTTATGAAAGATTTTGAGAAAAAACTTGACCTAGATTCTTTTGAGCAGGTACAAAGATTAGGAATTGGTGCATTTATTGCTGGAACCTCTCAGCAAACTTCACAAGGAATCAGCACACCAGTCACAGGGTCATCAAAAGGTAAAGAACTAGAAACCAGTGTTCAGGTCACACAGCAGCCCACAATGTCTCAGCAACTTGAAACTTCCAAAGAACAGGTTCAAATGCCCACTCCTCCAACTCAGACTAATGTGGAAGGACCACAAAGCTTGTAGATTCCTCTGAATGAGGAAAGGAATAAAAAGAGAGATAGGGAAGTAGCTACCCCTGCCAGTGGACCCTCAGAGCAACCTGGAACAAAAAGGCAAAGGTTAAATCCCCTTTCAAAGGAGGAATTTGTGGAAGAGACTACAGATAGTCAGAGGAGAGAAGGAGTAGATAGTCAACACACTTTTCCAGTGGGAGGAACATCCACTAGCTCATAGAGATAAGAGCTAGAAATTCATCCATCTGCAACATTAAGTTGAATTAGTAATGTCCCGAGCATCTCCGAGCTACAACCTAGGAGAGTTTCTTGGGAGATAACAGGTCCAACCATGAACCCTTGTCTATTCTGAAAACCTTATTCCTACACTCAATATTTTTGTTTTGTTGTTTTCATGCTTATCCAATCAGTAGAAGAGGAGAAGGGAAAAAATAAATGAGAAAACCTAAATCAAATTTCTCTATACGCTTATTTGAAGGAACAAGCTCTTATGCTGTCAATAAGTCAAGATCCCTCTTCTACCCCAAAATGAATAAGTGTCGATGCATAGTCCTATTTAAATAAATAAATAAATGTGAAAGAAGAGAAAGGCTTCCTCTATATAGAGGTGAAGTAAGCAACTCTACTGGGGTATTTTCTAGGCTCGCTGAAATCGGAGCAATTTTTGTGTTCCTACGTGACTCCATCGGGGTATTGTCTAGGCCTCTTGGTAGTGGAGCAACACCAGAGATGAAAAATTATATTTTGAAAATATTAAGCTCATGTGCTACACTACCCTTCCCAACTCAAAACATTGTGATATCGTTGAATCTTATGTTTTGTTCAACTGAGAAGGCATAAAGGATACTAATTCTGATCAAGGGGTAAGTGGGAAAACCAAAGTAATCTGCACAATGAATCAATATTCCTTAAGAACCAAGGCCCTGCATAGAATAAATTAACCAAGGCATAGAAGTTGGAATTATACCAGTGTTTTACCAAGTGTTGTAGTTGCTACAACACCCTCCAAAATTTTGGCTTACACTTAATTTCATAGCCTTCCTTGGTCTTGCATACTATCATCACAAACACCAAAAACAATTTCATGATATTTCTTGAAGCATTTTGCTCCCCTTTGCAAGTTGGTTTAACTGTCATCTTTCAACATGATTGGTTGTAACACAATGTGTAAAATCATGTTCCGATCATTTCAGGGGTCTATCTTTGTGTATATGAGTTGTTCTAATTATGTAAACATTTGTCGCACTCATTCACAAAATTATGAGCATTGTCACACAAGTGTCATCACGATCATCCCAAAGTCTATTTTAAGTGTCGCAGTTGTCATAAATGGTCGTAAAGTAGCCACACAGAGGGAAAACACATTTTTCATGTGTCCTGGGTGATCTATGTTGTTGTGTCATCAATTATTCTAAGTGTGAGATCACAATTGAAGTCTTATCAATGTTCACATCAGTCTAACCGGTCTTACATTTAGCCATTTCTAAGAAGGCTTCCTAACTAAGAAACTTGGCATCATCTGGCCTCCCTGAATTGTGCACTACGCAATTATAGTCCTCTAGTTGATACCTTGCCCCTTGACATTGCGCAATGTGCAGTTCCTACCTCACAGGACTGTTGCACTGGGCAGTTTCTGTGCTCGAGCTCCGACCTTGGCCTCCAGAATTGTGAAAAAATTCCTCCCAACCTAGCCTTCACTATGCAATCATAAGCCTCAAGCTCATCCCCTGAACTTATGAAATGCACAATTTCATAGTAGCCCTACTTCCCTTTTCTCCAAAAACTATGCAGTGTGTCCTCTCAGTGTCCATTCCCTCAGCATGTCCCACTGGCTCTCAAAAATACATAGTTTTTCCCTCAGTCCTTCCTGTACTGTGCAGTTTCAAAGCTCAAGCCTCACCCCTGGCTGCTAGAACTATGCACTACATAACCACTGGGCCCTCTCTCCTAACCTGTCACCTGATTCTGACTCAGTAATGGATCAAAATGAGTTATCTTATACTAGGGGGTTTTCAGATTGATGTTGTCTCATCATGAGTGAATCGTAGATGTAGGTAATCTATCACACCATGGCAATATAATGAAGAATGAGATGAAATAGGGAAGATTTTTGAAAGACACACTTGTAGATGAATACATAAGCTAATCAATCAAGAGAAGCAAAAGGGACATCAGTTTGTGATTGCAACTCAAGACTTAAGATCATTGAAGATTTCTTATCACCATGTCATACAGAAGTCAAAAGAAGAAGTGACACTCAATACTTAGCAGAAGTAGTGGCTTGAAGTTGCCAGATCATCATGCAGTCCATGTCAACAGAGTCATGTATTTTCATGTCATAAGTAGTCACATGCCACACCTTGTGGCCAATGATGTAACATATGTTCAAGAAATGTATTGTTAAATGAAATTCCAAAGGACATGTGTAGAATACAAAGACTCGTGTAAAGTTGAAAATTCATAGGAAGTCAAATAGTCATGAGGGTATTCATGAGTCACAAGGAAGGGGAAGAATCACCCCTTGGTTATATATACTCCCTCATTATATGAGAAAAGGACTTTTCACCTTTGCTCCTTCGCAAGGCATTAGAGAAATAAGTGTGTTCTTTGGGGAGCAAGGAGTGGCTCCAATGCTCCACTACTGGAGTTAGTGTTGTGCATTGTAAACATGTGTCTTGGAACTTTTACTTAATAACAAAAGCCTTAAAGGCCAACATGTTCTACATGAATGGATTGTGAATGTTTGTAAGAATATTCTGCGGATTTTTGTATTTCATGTTTTCTTTCACATGTGTTAAAATAGTTGAACTATTTCAGTTGTTTTAGTACTTATCTTATTGAGAATGTATTGCAATGGTTGTTATTGTTGTCCCATCCTTGTGGAATATTCTGTGGGATATTAGATAGATATTTCTTTGTTTGTTGATTGTAACAATCATCGCATCCTCTGTGGACTATTCTATTGGATGTTAGACGGACCCTTTTGGTTCATGTGTGTCTGTTTTTGGGTGTTACTATTACTTCTCTCTTAGAGGCTCACTTTTATCCCCTCTCTGAAGTAGAAGAACCTTGACACATTTACAACTAAACACACACTAGGAACACCTTCTTTCTTTTTGAAGGCACCTTTGCATCCTTCTCTCATACTGACAGTTTGAGCTAAGGAAAATCTTTAAAGATTCGAAAATCGTGCCTTCATATCGAATGGAACTCCTACACGAAACGGTGTGAGGTCTAGTTGGGACTTCATATCGAGGAGATCCCCTTAATGTTGGCGGGCCCAACACCATCAATGGGGGGTCTACTGATATCAGGCCTCAACCAAATCAACAATGATAGGATGTGGATCATGTGCGCCACCTAACTATTATGTGGGGTTTAACTCTTGCATATCTTCAGGATCTGCCAACTATTGATCTCTTTTCCCTACTGAATCCACTTATGAGCACCTCACAACATGCACACAAGATAGGAAATTTTGGTTTGTAATTGAACCAAAGGAATTTTGAAGTTTGTCCATGAACCCATAAAATTGATCCCTGCTACTTAATTCCTAAAATCCACATCACGCCAAGGAACACCTTGATCACATCTTTGCATATGATAAATCATGTATGCATTGACCATACTTCCTTTCACGTCAATGACAAAAACATTCATCAATAACAATACATGTTCAACATCAAACACATAAACTGTCATTAGTTGAAATTGTGAATCTCTTGACCACTTGTCTCATAAGGCATTCCATGCACATGTTAAGCTTCATGGAAACTATGGTTTATCTTCTGAAATAAAATTTTAATCAAACAAATCATAGAATTTTATTTTGATGACCTTACTACTCGATCTTTCCAACATGAGGATCATCCAACCCATCTTAGGGAAGTCTTTCTTCAGTGTAGTTATTACAAGATTTGGTTAAACACACATAAATATGTTTTTTTGTGTATGATCTGGGAGGTTACTAGGTTTCATTTTTTCCAAATATGGGATCCATATTGATCCATCTAAGGTACAGGTTATCATTGATTTTCCTCCTCCACGTACTATATGTGAACTTCAAGTGCTTTAAGGGAAGGTTAATTTCTTGCATAGGTTTATTGCAACTATGCTAAGATAATGAAAGGTTTTATACATTTATTGAAGAAATGTATGCCTTTTGTATGGGATGAACAAGTCCGAGAGCCCTTCGATGCTTTAAAACAAGCCTTTTGTCTTCCCCATTACTTAGCCCTCCTAATTTTAGTTAGGAATTTTTGTTATATCTTATGGCCTCTTAATCCACTATAGGTATGGTTCCTGTCCAAGAAGATGAGATGTGCAATGAGCAAGCTTTTATTACCTTATAAAATTCATTTTCTGTAACGCTCCCACCCACCCCCTTTGACCATTCAAGGATGATGAGAGGTGTTACTTTTAACTAATGTAACCTCCATGACCTCATAGTGAATATGAGGTTATAAAAATCCTTCCTTTACCAAATTTAGTGGAAATAATTTTTGAAAATACCATTGCGTGCATCTCGTCAAGATATTTCTAGCGATATCAATTTTATCTCGATCTTATTCCCAAATCAGAAGTTATGATCATTTGAAGTTTGGCCATTTAATCCTTGCCACATAAGTGAGGCTCTACCATGTGGCACCCACATAGATGTGGGTAAGACCATGTCACCCTGCCACCTTAAAAAAATTGTGGACCCCATCGAGTCTAGCCTTCATGTGTTATTTCAATATTTTACATTATATTTGGTTTATAAGAACTCCATGGTTAAACCTTTTGCTACTTACCTAATGGCGCAACATAGACAATTCACATTGGTGGCCCACATTAATTGTGGCCACCCACCTACCTTCCGACAATTAAAACGGGGGGGGGGGGTGGGGTGGGTGTCTGCACTTTGTTTCTTATGCGAATTAAACACCACACATATCCCCCCTGCATAATCTCCTCCACTTGACCACCTGTCAACATTGGCAGCCTATATTAATTGTGACCCCCCTAGAATTCTGACAATTAAACTAGGGGGGGTTTTCAATCTAGTAGTTGTTGAACATGATTTAAAAAACATATTTCTATCACACTCTTTGTTAGTCCATGTCCCTTTCTTAGAAGCACCACATTGCAACTTGGCTCTAGATAGAAGGCGCCAAACGGAAATTTCCCATCCCTTAATGCCAAATTTTGACATTGTGCCCTATATTAGCCACACTCAAACCCAAAGTTCATGTCTTGTTGGTGTAACGCTGACATCATGGTGATTTCATCCTACCACGTGGCATCTACTGAAGGTGCCATGTGTCATCTAAAAGCAGAATCCTTAGTCATTCAACATGATTGATTCCACTTGCCACATGGCACGCCACATAGGTGTCATGTCAACATGATTCCATGTCACCTACCCTCATGACTTCCACGTAATCCCACCTAGCCTACATGGTATCTATCACCTCAACTTGTGCCAGGGTGTCCCACAAGGCCAAGCCCTTCGCGAAAAATCGTTCTTTCACATTATGTGAAAATTTCAAAAATTAGCGTACCTTGATCTGAATGGAAATACTCACATGGTACTTTCCCACCCATGGTAATGATCCGACGGGAATATACCCATGGTATTTACCCATGGTAATGTAAAAATTTTTTTTTATAAATAACGAGCCTCTTTTTGTAAGAGGACGGATTGTCCAGCACAATGTAGTTGTAACTATCATTTTCTGATCTAATAAAAGTTGGTTCATGATTTACTCTTCTGGTTTGGGTTTTTTTTAGTGTGGCAATTACCTAGATCTTGGGGGCCTCCCCCAAGATCAGGATCAATGGTATCAAAGTCGATTACAAATCCATGGCATATGGGATTTTCATAGCAAGGATTTCTCATTCAATCTCTCATGGCATTCCTATTCTTTGGGTTGGAGGATTAAAAGCCATTATCCATTATCGGCCTCCTTTTCCTACAATGCCTAAATCATCATTTCCCTTGATCCCTATGCAGCCCTCCTGGTAGAAATGGGCAGTATTCCAATAATGGCAACTTTGACGGTTGGGCTTATGATCTCCTACATTCTCAACTCCTTGTAGATCAAGCAAGGAACCTTCTTCGGCATCTAGTTGACCCTGCTAGTCTTGCAGTTGTCATTCGTGCTCGAGGGTTCAACTCTCTCTACCAAATATTTGCATGGGCCATTGTTAAACCCAACCCACAAAATGCGTGACTGAGAAGAAGAAGAAATGGAGGGGATAGACGAGGCTATGTTGAATTCCCTGTATGATCACATAAGAAAGCAAGGATTCGAAGGCCACCTATTCTCAGACATAATAATTTAATTACTCTCCAAATAATACCTGCTTCACAAGATCTTGCTCTCTCAAAGCTCCTATTTCTTATCATTTCTCACTGGGCCTTGGAAAGAGAACAAGAAGCCTAAGGTCCATCTTCAGATTGACGACCCCAATGCCACCATCCAAGGCCTCGAAATCTCCCTCGCGTACCTTTACGGCATGGCACCCCTTCTCACTGAGTAGAACATCATTTTTGTCATGGCCTTGGGATGCTTCTTGTACCTCAACAACCTTTGCGAGTTGTGCATGCAATTCATCGTCCAGGATTTGAGAGTGGAGACATTTGTCACTTACCAACACTTGTCCAAGTGGAATTTCAACGACAGACATGTAGATATTGTTCAAGATTCCTACTGGTCTTTCCTTTGCATGCATGCCACCAAAGAGCATATGCACCTCTTACCCAAGTTATTTCTACAGGTACTATGTCAGCTTCTGAGGTCAGATGAGATATGGATTCCAAACAAATCAGGAAGGCATAAGCTTGCAAAACAAGCTTTGATAGTGATCTGAATTGGATCATTATCTTGTTTGTCATCCATCTCGATGCATTTGAAGTGGAAAAAGTGGAGGAATCAGCTCGTGGAACCACTTTTAGCGATGGGACCCAGTTTGGCGAAATAGGGTCTGAAACCTTCCAGGGGTGTTTTGAGGCATCAAATGACATTTTTTTTTTGGAGGGGGGGACAAGGGGGTGGGTGGATGGGGGTAAAACTGTGTCGCTAAAGTGCTGCACCTTTTCATGCTATTCTACACACTGAGATATTTCCACGATGAAAGAATCACGTCCATTGGAGTCTGTATGCAAAAGTTATGCCACTCAGAAGTTGACCTTCCTGTTTTCACAACTATAGTTCGGGAGGATGACGCATCAGCCCCCATTATTAGTGGAAAAAGGGATAACCATGTGTTTATGGTGTAAAAGACTCTAAAATATTCTATTTTGTAACTCTATTTAAGAGTTGATATAGTCAAACTTAACCACTAGTAGGTTATTGGGCTATGTTATAGTCGGGCCACTAGGAGGAAGAGGCATTCCATTATTTCGAGGGGATTTTGTTCCATAGTTGAGCAAATATAAACAAGAGAGATATGAGGTAGAGCACACAGAGAGGATCTATGCACTGTAGCAATCCATTGGCCACAAACATTACTTCTTTGTATCTGCAACCATATTTCTAGACAGCGAAAGAGAGCAAAGAAACCTCACCTTCCAGCTGGGTTTTCTCCCGAAAGGGTTTCCCAGAGAGCATATCTTGTGTATTATGTGTGTGAGATTATTTTTTCGTTCTCTACTTTTCTGGTTGATTTACTTCTACATGCATGCACTAATTACAACTAATTTTACATATCTATAAATTAAATGAAACTGTAATAGTTTAGAATCTAAAATTTTTAATATAATATTATCATATCCATTGTGACAAACTGTCTTGTGGAATATCTACGACAGTTTATGAATCAGATAGATTGGAAGCTTGATCATTTAAATTTTATTAATACTCCTGATTTTGTAACCTCTAAGAAGCACAAATGAAAATCTATATCAGCCCACAAATCGGTGACGAATAAGAGTTTAAGATGTAAAAGGTTTAGTTCAAAGATTAGAAGTAGCAAGAGAAAAGGTTCTCCTATTTTTGAAAATGAGATTTCATCGCCTCCATAGAAGGAATTTGACTCAGAAATTGACCTCCAAAAGCTGAGATGACTGTGGCAAGATACTGTTGTTGAATCTTCATATGGATCCCCAGAAGATTTTGACATGTATTGATTTGTTCACTGGGGTGGGATCATGGAGTAGATGAGTTGTTTCTAGTGAAAAAGGAGCTTGAAGATGAGAACTTTCCCTCAGATGAAATAAATGATAGTATATGGAAAAATGCATTGCTAAATACAAATGTAGTCAGATTAGGTGATAATCATTATTGTCCAGCTTCATCTGACGATGATGACTTTGAGAATCCTAATGGCAGTCCGTTGAAGGAGTTGGTCGGTGCCATCCTGAAGTTCAGGGAGGTGTACGAGTGGACAGAGATGGTGAAGCATAAATAGATGATGGATCTAAAGAAACATTGCATGGAGTTCGCCAAGGACTTGGAATTGTAGCAAATGTAGTTTTTCATGCAAACCTAACTGGAACTCACCAAGATCGAGCACGCCAAGCCTAGGATTGGTCTTGTTAATGATGCTTTTGGCTCAGTTGCATTTACTAGCTTGTCAATTTTGGTGGCTTCAATTGGGTCAATTGTCATCAGCATGCCACTCAAGTTCTTTCCCACACCAATTATTGTTGGTTTTTACATATCACAATTTTTCATCAAGAAGAACCTGTGATCTTATTTCATATTTGTCTCAGCAAGCTTGTCAATTGCATGGTTTGTTGTGCACAACTACTAGGATCTCAATATTTGGTTAGTTGGTATGGCCCTAAAGTCTGTTTGTAAGTTCATCATTTCAAGTGTTGTGCTGGCCATGGTGATTCCAGGCCTAACACTCCTTCCTCCAAATATCTCTTCAGCTCCCTCACCCTTATCACAGTAAAGACTGTAAATTTTGGTGACTGTGGGAGATGGTTTCATTAGATCTCATTTGGTAGATTGGTTGATGGATTTTGGCAACAATGAAGTTGCTCACAACTCCTTCATCGAATTAAAAGATAACCTAGGGAAATGGATTGAGCATCCACAAAAGGAATATTGGGGTAGTATTAATTCTATTGGCGTAATAAGTCACTAAAATAAGGGAAAGTGTGCGACAGAAATATTAATGTTTGACTATAAAAAACAACACTGCTTCGAGATTCGCATTGCTCCACCAATGTCATGGAAACATGCTATAAATAAAAAGGCTTCATATAATGATTCCCCACAAGTATTATTGTTTCTTGAGGCTACCACAATTAATGGAAGGAAACATATATCTTATCAGCATGATGCTTTTATCCTTGGTTTTCCACTTCAGTCTATTACCATTTGGTATCCCCATGAACAGTTTGATGATGTGTGGGGAAAATATATTTATTTCCATTTTGAGAGAAGATGGAAATTTCAATTCATATTGAAAAAGAAGGTCAGCTATGCTATGTCAAGACCCTTGAATGTTGAACAAACAAAGTATTCATATGGTGAGCTCATGCCAACATAAAGAGTATCAGCAAATGAAGGGGACCCAGATTTAGCTTATATGGCTTACCTAGAAAGGGTGTTCCAATTAAGCATAATAGGGTTACTTGGATTTCTTGATACATTTATTGCAAAGGGTCCTTTGAAAATTTACAAAGATAAGCCACTAGATCTCTACCAGATAGATCAAAAAGTGATCTCGAGGTTCATTACAGGGTATCTCTATCCTCAAACCCTCGATCATTATGGTTATGGGTCAACCACACAAAACCCTTTGCCAATGAAGTCCATTTTCTCTGACACACACTGTGTACCTCACTGTTGGCCCACTAGCATTATAGGGTATCGCTATCCTCAGCTCTTCGTTCATTATGATTATGGGTCAACCATGCAAAACCCTTGCCAGGGAAATCCATTTGCTTGGCCACACATTGTCAATATCCAAGTTGGCTCACAAGCATTACAGGGTATCTCTATCCTTGGATCTTCAAGCATCATGGTTACAGGTCATCCACAAACCCTCTGCTATGGGTCAACCAAGAAAAACTCTTGTCTTTGATAGCAATTAGTCATCCACAATTCCTCTTCGACAAAACTTCCCGAGAGGGAACTTCACGCAATGGGGACCATTGCTTCCTAAGGAGGGAGGAATGATCCGAATGGAAATGCGCCCATGGTAATGTAACTAAAAAATGTTATAAATAACGAGCCTCCTTTTGTAAGAGGACGGATTGTCCAGCACAATGTAGTTGTAACTATCATTTTCTGATCTAATAAAATTTGGTTCATGATTTACTTTTCTGGTTTACGTTATTATTTTGGTGTGGAAATTACTTAGATCTTGGGGGCCTACCCAAGATCTAATTAATTTCCACACCAAAAAAATAACCCAAACCAGAAAAGTAAATCATGAACCAACTTTTATTAGATCAAAAAATGATAGTTACAACTACATTGTGTTCGATGATCTGTCCTCTTACAAAAATATGCTCGTTATTTATAACATTTTTTAGTTACATTACCATGGGTAAATAACTTGGGCAGATTTCCATTCGGATCATTACCATGGGTGGGAAAGTACCATGGCAGATTTCCATTTGGATCATGATTTACTTTCCTCATTTGCGTTATTTTTTTGGTGTGGTAATTACTTAGATCTTGGGGGCCTCCCTCAAAGATCTGGATCATGCCTCCACATCACCGTGACATAATGCCATAAAGTCGAGATGTGAGGTAGGTGTTGTGCCAAACTAGGTGCATTGTGACGCTGAATTTCTCGTCATGTGATGGATGGGATTCTCATTTCATGCTCTTTGTCATCTTTGTTCCTTTCGTCAGCTTCACGCCACAATGCCATAATACTTTAAGTCCTTGAGTCAACCTAGGAAAGGAATGTTGTGAACTTTTATGTTTGGTGATATAAATATTCCCGTCCAACACTCTCTCTTAATAGCACCGATTCTCCAAAGAGGGCTCATATAACATTTGGTGTGACCCATGTGGCATGAATTAGCACTAAGCCAATTCATTACGCAGCATATTAACTAGAGATTAGTAGTAGTAATCCATAAGGGTTAATAAAGCCCTCGACCCTTTGTAAATTTTTGAATTCCTTTTTAAAAATATCACAAGGCTCATTCAGCATGATTAAAAGCCTATTACTCTGCAAAACCATGCTCAAAGTCTCAAGGACTTCAATGACCTTGCAAAGCCATTCCTAGTATTGCACATTTCTCAAATCCTCAATTACGACAAGGACAAACATTCATTCACTATAACAGTATTTCATACATAAATAGCCAACTTCAAGTAATAACCATAGACATAGTACCTCCACAAAGATTTGAATTCTGCCCATTAATAGGCATTATAAAAAGCCATTCCATGGCTAATAACACTATGATTTCAACTACAACAACACCATATCCTTCTATAGATTGGACTTTAACATTACTACCAAATCCCCTGAAATATATGATGCATTATTTCATTTATTGATCCATGAATATAGGAATCAAAAAATCAACCATATATATTAGAAGTCAATGCTAGTTCTTAGCATGCCATATATTTCTTTTTAATAGAAAAATTCCTTAATTCTTAGACCACAAAGGTTCCTTGACAGTTATAGAAAATTCACATAAACAGCTTTGTAAATCAAGAAACATATCAACAACTACAGGGATTTCCAAGTCCCTCACACCATGAGAGTAATCATACAAACCATCTCATTGTAAACACACATGAACAAATATTCATCACTAATAGTGTTAATGCACCCATTGTCATATAACAACATTAATCATCATTCATATTGCAAAGATATGCATAGAGATACAAGTAAGCAACTTATTTTAATAACTCGATGATTGGAAACTCAGGGAGGGACTTCAACTCTCCACCCAACCGTAGGCTCGCTACATGTTGGCTTCTAGGGCCCTGACCCAGGTTCGGAAGAGTTTTTATCCAAACAAATCCCACAGCTATCGACCCTTTCGGCAACAACCCGCAGAGTGCAGATTTAGGTCTCACCCGAGGTAGCAGGGGAGGGTGCTGGAACTAGGTTTCTACACCCTTGGGATGTCTTGACGTGATCTGGAGGGGGCCGTGAACCTTTCTGTGGCCTCACACCACTTCTGTACTACTATCGGACTACAAGTGTACTTTCTTATTAAGGAATTTATTATAGATCTGATCTTCATGTTATAGTCTTTAAGCAAACATTTAACAATAAAACCCAGTGTTCACAATTATAAAGAGATATAACAGATGCATAAATCAGAACACAATAGGTCCACACTATTTTCGGAAACAACTTATCTTTATTAATATCTTCCATCACTACAACCAGATCCGCCCTGCGCACTCAGCTACAGGGGTCTGCACACATAGCTGCTGACTCTACCAAGCCTCTGAACACACAGCTGCAAAGCCTCTATCTATCTACCGACACCCTTGACTTGGACTTACAGATGTAGAAAATATTGCCTTCACAAACCCATAAACATCAAGATCCAAAATCAAAACTTTTCAAAAACTGACTTCTAGCCATAGAGCCCTGCTCTATTTATACATTCCCATGGTCCACAAACCATGGGCATGCTGAGTCACTTCATATTATTTTACATTATTCTTGGGCAGACAACCCTTTGACTTGACTCATTACAATTCGCTCTCCGTGCACTTCGCGGAGTCTTTACCATACTTTCACCCAAAAATGTGGGCTTTGAGCCCCAAAACCATTACGCGGGCCCTCCGCTATCCAACAGGACCCTAACACAATCAATGTGACTCGTCCCAAGTCACTTGGCTGGTGTAGAAATCTTCACACGAAGGTCATTCAGCAAATTCTGGGCTTCGCTTACCCTCGCAGCATAATCTTCTGTCGCCATATTTATCCGTTCTACGCGAGCCACCAATGCATCCTCATCAGATTTTGTTGCTTGCTTGAGTTCCGATATTGCCTGCATGTGTGCTAACTTTCCCTCGATGTTGGTGGAACTACAAAGGCTTCATCCAGCCAAGGCTAGATGCGTTCTTTAAGTACTGCCTCCCTCTGCCGAGCGACATCAACTTGTGCCTTGAGGCCTTAGGCCTCCTTCATTTTGGCTAGTCATTGTGTTATAGCAACTGTTTGCACAGTCCCCTGGACTTTGTCATATTCCTACTGTAACTCTCATGCTTCAGCTTCTACCTTCTATAGCGTTGGGTCGTCCTGTAGCGATGTGAGTGTAAGGAGGGACTGATCCAACAATCACGAGAAATCTTGGACTGCGTGCTTCATGACTTCCAATCCTGCTTGAATTTTGTTGCATCGATGTTCGCAAATTTCTGGGGGTGTGGGTGGTTGCGCATGTAGCCGTACCTCTGCAATCTGCAAATTTAATTCCCACTGAGCTCTCACGGCCTCCTCTCAGGCCGTACAAAATCCTGCCACCATGTGATGGATCTTATCAGTTATTGGAAGTTTTGTTGGGACAGCCAAATTTGGTACCTTACTGCAAGCCTTCGCCATGTCCTGTTCCACTTCCTGGTTGCGGACAACTAAGTCATCACGTTGTAAGCTAACCTACTCCAGATTTTCCTTATGCTCTGTTAAGATTTGGAGGGCGTAGCCTTCCCTGGCACGCAGCTTAGCGGTTACCACATCCTATAGTTGGTAGAGGGTTTTGCTAGGCAGAGCAGTCAAATTCAACTCCCAACTTTGCATGTCCCCCTCAGCTTTGGTTAGGACCGCGCCTGTTGGCAATACTAAAGTGCTCATTGTGTGACTACGCACTGTCTGCTCGGCTGTGGTTATATCATCTACGAGGTTTGGTAACATCCCTCCTGAGGGTCACACTTGTAATGCCTGTAGCTACGCTCTGAGCTGCCCCAACATAGTTGTCTTCTCCATCATCAGCTCCTCTAATGAATCACCAGTGACATTGCGTGTTGGCTCGCTTCTGTCAAGAAATTCTATTTCCAAGGTCTTTGTTGTTTTTGACTTCTTGCGTGCATGCGGTGATTCCTTAATACGCGGCCTTTTGCCTAAGGGCGAGTTTGTGGTAAATTCCATGCATTCCTGTGTCTTGGATTCCTTCTGCATGTCCTATTGCAAGGACATTCCCTGATCCTCGTAATTTTGTCAACAAGTACTTCCTAAGTCACCTCTTGCAGCGAAGTGGCCTGTTGTCCCTGACGTGTCCTTTCTGCCAGTTTAGTGAGTTGCAACTGGATTTCCTTCTTTTGTTGTTGTGTTGCCATCCTTTCTAATACGGTTGTTATCACAAAACCCAACCCTGATAGGCTACTGATCAGGTAGACCTTGAGTAACTGTTTCAAACCAACTTTTGGCTGAGGCTTAGCCTCCTCAACCTGAGAGGGCTCTCTCACTAGGTTAAAGATTTTGATAAAGATTGGATGGCTAACTATATGAAACAAGTGAAGAAATATGAATGGTTGAACATGATCAGTAAACATCCATTGGGCTTATGGAGTTAGTAAGTGCTTCAATATGATAATAATATTAACTTTGCATGGAAGTCAGGGCATCTAGAGTTCAACATATCAGTAACACATCAGAAATATGTAGGAAGACACAATCTACAAATACATTAAGGAAGTTAGAGCATAGCCAATGAGTTGTAAGTAATCATGCATTCATACTACTGCAAGAAATAAAATTAAGAAAACCATAGGACAATTTAAACATTGAACTCCTTCTGAATCCTGAGGAGCAAAGCCAAATCATTGTATTACATTAAAACACAGTCTTCTACAAAAGCACAGTATGAGTGTTCTTTCAAAAATTTCCCACACTGGGTGCATTACATCTTCTCCAATATATAGAGTTCATTACATGACTTGGATTCCCCCTCGAGCATGAGTGGAATTCGAATTATTCCTACTATGACACCTATTGATACTTAGAATTAACTATTTAATGTAACTGACTGTTAACTGGCAGTTCTAGAGACCTAAAACAATTAGGAGTGTAACTCCTCATTATGATAAAAACAACCTTATCTAGGAATTAAAAATTCCTTTTGACACTTATAAATCCATGAATTATAATTTGATGGTGCTCATAACCCTCTAGCTGGCCCTTGATGCCTCATCCTTTTACTGTTCCTGGAAACTAGGAGATTGTTCCTTGCTTTGTTCTGGCTGAAAAATAGGTGTTGGGACAGAGCTTGTATCTTCTCATACAAAATATATTTAAAAAACTGAAGGAGGCTTTTGTGAACCAATCTGTGATGAACAAAAACCTCTATTGGGTTTTTGAAATACCTTTCCTACTACCCAGAATATGTCTTTTCAAAACAGGTGTAAAACAGGAGAAATATGTTTGTGAAAAAACGGCACCTACAGCAGTGTCGTAACGCAAGTTTGGTCATCCATTTCTCCCAGATCATAATGAATTTGAAGAAAATGAAAGAGGTTTTTGTAGATAATTATATTAGGAATATAAACATTTTTCACTTTTCAAATACGAGTTTTCAGTTGTTCAGGAATCCCCTTGGAAGTTGACTGCTAAAACCAAGGAGACAGAGTTCCTCCTTTTTAGAGTTTCATTCTTATGCTTGTCTACGAATCCTTCTGCTGACCATGTTGTCTCTTTTAGTCACATAACATACATGAAATTAACCATAGACCCTGCTCAAATACTTGTGCTAAGACAAAACCCCTTAGGTGCTGCCTGAAGCAAGACAAACTATTTGAGCTACGAAATGATGACCATCTTCATAACATAAAGTTTGGAGTTCATAGATGTCTTTCCTTTCCTTGTTTTTCCCTTGATTGATGTTCAAAACCTGTAAGTAATCCTTTGCATCAGCCCATCTTCAAGAAGGGTTCCTTTTTCTTCTCAAAATTGGCCCACAAAATCATCATGTGCAGCTAAAGCAGATTCGTAGCGCGCTACGAAACTGCTGTGCATTAGGTATCACCTACAGCTTTTTGTCATTTTTTGGGATTTTTTGATGACTTCTCCACATGATAATGAGCCAAACAAACTGATATTGTCTATCCAAAATAACCTTCAATCTTCAAAAAATGAATTTCATATCAAAACTATCTCAAATGGAACCATACCAGTTTTCCAAAATTTTAGAACCTTTTATAGTGATAACAGTAGCTCCACTTGGGATAGTGTGCCCTTGTGGTACACTAAGAACTCGTAGGTCCAGTGCTTTATCCTCTTATGATAAACAAAAATTTATTTGACAAGCATCCCATTTAAGCTTCTTGCGCCTTCACCTCGGGCTTAAGCTTGATGATCACTGTAGGAGAAAGAAATCTATATCTACTGAAAAATTCTCAATCAACCTTGAGCTTATTTGCATTTTCCTACCTACCTACTCTATTAATTTCAAACTTCTTTCAGCTCAATCAATATGAAATTTCCAATGTATCCAGTCATTTGTCTTATCTGATATTTGAGTTTTTTGACTGCATCGGAGTTCAGAGCAACTATGATATTGTGATGACCACTGCCACTGGAATTGCTTCTGATCTTCATAGAAAAACTAAAACACTGGAGAGTAAAAATCTTCGATGTATCTAGCTATAGGATCCCAGAATACATGATCAGCTTGATGATTCTCATAACTTTCTGGTTTTGCAAACTGATCTTCAATAATGGTGTATTCTTCCTCAATCACGAAAGAGAAAGGAAGCAACACCCTCTCCTTGTGTTCTACCATAGAAAGCTTTTGAAAAGAATGATCATGATCATGAAGACTATATGATTGAATTTGACCTTTTAAACCTTCAATGTCTTTCTCAATGTTCTTATCAACTTCATCTAAAAATTTCATCTTATCTTCTAACTTGCACTCAAAAAATTTTAGATAAGAAGATAAGTACAAAGAAAAATTTTCATCTATTTCTTCATTAATATGACCATCATAACATTCTATATCTTTAGACAATTGATTCTCAACCACACAAGATTCCTTTGATATGTTATCCAACTACTTTTCTGAATGATTCTCACAAACAATGTAATTTTCCTCCTTATTATGATCATTCATTGATGTAAGCTGCTGAAAATTATGACATAAAAAATCAACCTTTTCCTCTGCCTGAGGGTTATAAAAGCTATCTTCCAGTACTTCTTCTTGGTGTTTGCAATTAATTTCATACTCTTTATGATCAAAAGACTGGAAATTTTGCTGCATCTTCTCATTCATATCAGAGGATGTAACATGGTTTTCATAAGTAAACCTCTGCAGATTTTCATGTTGCATTTCATGGGATGTTATACTTTCTTCTTGGTGTTGAAATGTATTGTTATGAAGAGCCTCTAAAATTTCTTCATCCATAAATTCATCATCATCATAACAATCCTCCAAATATTGAATAAAACTTGCAAAATGTTTACAACAATCTTGGACCAGCAATAAGGAGGGATGACATTCTTTATACATCTCATAGAATTCATCATGAAAATTAGCAAGCGAATATATTGAACCATTTTCCAAACTTTTATACCAAGACCATGCTTTTCCCTCTAAAGTGGTCATAAACATCTTCATGAGACAATCTTCAGGGAAATGAACCTTAAGACTGCGTACATGCATATGGAACCTAACCAAATGAAGAGTAGCATTGTCCTTCCTTTCATCTTTGAATATTGGAAGATCATCTACCCATTCGACCTTTGGCATAGGATTTGGAAAGCCAAGGATATGAGACCAATTCATAGGGGCATACCTGGCATTCAGTCTTGCAGTGGAACTCATCTTGAAAGTTCATCAAGCTACTGATCTTCTAGTAGTGGAGTCACCTTCCAATTTGTTATTCGATGTGTGGAGTCACCAAGGTAGTTTTGCAGCCTCAAAAAATATGTTTGAGCTCCTGCTACCTTCAGAAGTTCAACTTCTTAATTTTGGGAATGAATAGACTTCAGGCTCCCGGCAGACGCACCAAAATGTTATCACAAAACCCAACCCTGATAGGTTGCTGATTAGGTAGACCTTGAGTAACTGTTTCAAACCAACTTTTGGCTGAGGCTTAGCCTCCTCAACCTGAGAGGGCTCTCTCACTAGGTTAAAGGTTTTGATAAAGATTAGATGGCTAACTCTATGAAACAAGTGAAGAAATATGAATGGTTGAACATGATCAGTAAACATCCATTGGGCTTATAAAGTTAAGAAATGCTTCAATATGACAATAATATTAACTTTGCATGGAAGTCAAGGCATCCAGAGTTCAACATATCAGTAACACATCAGAAATATGTAGGAAGACACAATCTACAAATACATGAAGGAAGTTAGAGCATAGCCAATGAATTCTAAGTAATCATGCATTCATAATACTGCAAGAAATAAAATGAATACAACCATAGGACAATTTAAACATTGAACTCCTTCTGAATCCTGAGGAGCAAAGCCAAATCACTGTATTACATTAAAACACAGTCTTCTACAAAAGCACAGTATGAGTGTTCTTTCAAAAATTTCCAACCTCTGGTGCATTACATCTTCTCCAATATATAGAGTTCATTACATGACTTAGATTCCTCCTCCAGCATGAGGGGAATTTGAATTCTTCCTACTATGACACCTATTGATACTTAAAACTAACTATTAAATGTAATTGGCAGTTCTAGAGACCTAAAACAATTAGGAGTGTAACTCCTCATTATGATTAAAACAACCTTATCTAGGAATTAAACATTCTTTTTGACACCTATAACTCCATGAATCCAAATTTGATGGTGCTCATAACCCTCTAGCTGGCCCTTGATTCCTCATCCTTTTACTGTTCCTGGAAACTAGGAGACTGTTCCTTGCTCTGTTCTGGGTGAAACATAGGTGTTGGGACATAGCTCGTATCTTCTCATAAAAAAATTATTTTGAAAAACTGAAGGAGGATTTTGTGAACCAATCTGTTCTAAACAAAAGTGTCTCTTGGTTTTTTGAAATACCTTTCCTACCGCCCAGAATATGTCTTTGAAAACAGGTGTAAAACAAGAGAAATATGTTTGTGAAAAACTGCACCTACAGCAGTTTTGTAGAGCAAGTTTGGTCATCTATTTCTCCCAGATCATAATGAATTTGAAGAAACTGAAAGAGGTTTTTGTAGCTCATTATGTTAGGAATAAAAATGTCTTTCACTTTTTAGAGACAATTTTTCAGTTATTCAGGAACTCCCTTGGAAGTTGACTGCTAAAAACAAGGAGACAGAGTTCCTCCTTTTTAGAGTTTCATTCTTATGCTTCTCTTCGAATCCTTCTGCTGACCATGTTGTCTCTTTTAATCACATGACGTGCATTAAACTAACCATAGACCCTGCTCAAATACTCGTGCTAAGAAAAAACCTCTTAGGTGTTGCCTGAAGCATCATGAACAATACTAGCTATGAAATAATGACCACTTTCATAACATATAGCTTAGAGTTCAAAGATGTCCTTCCTCTACTTGTTTTGCCCTTGTTGGATGTTTACACTTTGTAAATGATCCTTTTCAGAGACTCCTCTTCAAAAATATTTCGCTTTGTCTCTCAAAATTGGTCCACCAAATCATAATATGCAACTATAGCAATTTCGTAGCGCACTACGAAACTGCTGAGCATTAGGCATCACCTACAGCAGTTTCGTAGTGCGCTACGAAACTGTTGTGTAATTCCAAAAACACAGTTTAAGGCCAAAATTTATCTTTCTTGAGCTTTCTTTTCCTTGAAATGGATTTTCCACCTGTCATGAAGCTGTTCAACACTGGATCCATAGACACCATTCTTCAAAGTAAACTTCAAAAGGTAATCTATCAAAATTTCGGGCTCAGCCTTACTTGCTATGTGATTTTTCTTAGCTAAAGATGTCCTTCATGCTGGCTCAGTTGTATCTTCAGATCTTCGATTTGCCTCTTCATACTTCTGATTCTAGCTCTCAGTTTTGCATTGACCCTTCTGATGTGTCTTGCTTCTCTTATTGCAGGGATTGTCCAGGTGTAGTATTGATCATGACTACTCATTACTTCATATCTTGGAACTTTCCCATCTTCTCAACTAGCTTTTACTGTTTTGAAATTTTCCTTTTCAATTGCATGTTTTCTTGCCCTTTTCTTGAGTTGGGCAATCTCAAGATTGGCAGACATCAATTGCTTTTTGACTTCCTCAAAGCTACATTCTTCTTCTTGAGTGCTAACTGTCTTGCTTGAGTTGAAATGGAGAACTGCCTTGCTTGAGCCTTCAAAGAACTCTAATGTATGCTAACCCTGAGCTTGCCAAGTGCTTCTTATGCATGAAAGGAACACGAAAATTACCAAGACCAATTCTTCCTTACCTTACCCTTTTTCTTTGAAATTTTTTCAGTGATAACAGATAGCTTGATATTATGGCACTTTCCAGAGCAATTTATGGTTCCTCCACTTACAACCATTACTTGACACTCTGGTGCTAGATATAGGGAGCAATTCAATTCCTTGGCTATCTTACAATCATTAAAATTATGGGTACTGCTTGAATCAATCAACACTCTTACATTTTTCTTCTTGATATGACCTTCTATCTTGATAGTTTGAGGAGTGGTAATTTCTTCCAATGCATTACAAGATATGGTCGGATTGATTTCTTGAGACTCTATGTGATCTTCATTCTTGAATTTTTCTTCTTGATATGTCCTTCTATATTGATAGTTTGAGGAGTGGTAATTCCATCCAATGCATTACAAGATATGGTCAGATTCATTTCTTCTTTCTCGATGTGTTCTTTCAATTCTTGAACCTTTTTCTTCTTGATATGTCCTTCTATCTTGAGAGTTTTAGGAGTGGTAATTCTTTCCAATGCTTTACAAGATATGGTCGGCTTCACTTCTTCTTTCTCTAGGGTTGGTTCCTAGTGTATATAATCTTCTTTTGACATCTCTTGATCCTTTTCTTCCTCCTCTCCACAATCAATGTAAAATAATTTCTTCTCAGCACACTTATGACCTTTAATGTATTTGTTATCACAATTATAACAAAGACCTTTTTCTCTTTTTTCTTCCAATTACATCAATCCTTTGCTTCTTTGGAATATCATTTTCCCTTATATTATATTTTTGAAAGTCCTCAATGTACTTTGCCATTGAACTCTTTTGTTTGATATTTATCAATTCGCTAAAGAAGGTGTTTCTCTTTGTATCCTCATAATGTGCTATCATTTCCTCCGTGAAAATTGACCACGTGACAAGTGGTTTACGAGAATAAAGCCCTTTATACCATAAAAATTGATTCGATTCTAAATAATTAGATGCAATACATACCTTTTGTAATAATGGTACACCATGTAGATCAAAATGTTTCTCCATCTGTAGTATCCAATTTTACCGGATCCTTGCCATCAAACTTCCTCATCTCACTTTTTCTTGATTTTAGGAGCTCGACCTTGAAATGATTGTAACTCTGTAATTTTAGATCTTCCAATTCTGAAATCACGACCTGCTGTAGTCCTCTATGTCCTCTTTCCAATTCCACCAGTCTGATCGAAATTGGATTCTCCAAGAAAGAGTTATGCACAATCTCCCAAGATGACCTGATTATACACCTTTTCAGAATAACTAACTTGTATGACGTGCCACGTGTCATTGTTTTGACCTTCGGATCTGAAAAATATACACAAAAGACTACAGTCCATCCTCTTTCAGTAACTTCTTACGAAATTTTAATTTGATGCTCAGAGAGAAAGTTATGACGATTTTCCCAAGGTCACCTGTTTAAGATGTAATTTGGGAGTTTGCAAAAACCCTAACTTCCTCAGATCATATATATGAAAATATAGTGAGACAAGATCTAAAATTCTGACCCAAGGTTCAGAGATTTCTTCTCAAATGGGTTTTTGTTTTAGCTTTTGAGACTTTGTAGCGAAAACGTTATAGCAAAAATTCCACGATGGTCTATGTTAGATGAAATTCTAGAGCTTGCAAAAACTATAACTTCCTCAGATCATATCTCTGAAAATATAGAGAGACAAGCTCTGAAATTTGGATCCAAGGTTTAGCGAGATTTCGTCTCAAATGGGTTTTATTTTTAGCTTCTGAAACGTCACAAAAATTCCACGATGACCTGTTTGGAGCAGCGAAAACCGTAGAATCCAAAGCTCTGATACCAAATGTTATGAAACCAACTCACAAAAAGATAAAAAAGATAGATGAACACCTTAGAAATAAGCCTCTTCGAGGGGGCAACCTCCTTTACATTACATAAATGAACAATTCTTGGATGATACAAATGACAAGACCTCCTTTCTTTATATAGGAGTCTAAGGGGTCATAATATAATTAGAGCCGACTTAAAAATAATAATGTAAGGGAACAATAATAAAAATATGGGTACTACATGGGCACAACAATATAATAAGGGGGTTGTACTAATAATAATAAGGGGTTACACTAGTAGTATAGGGACCTAACAACCACTTTATGTCCGTGCATCATGGTTATAAATTCCTAGTTCCTCCCTATTTCTTCAATAATTTCATCCCACACCAGTTATTTAGCCTGCAGCAGTGACATATTCCCCTTCAGCTTACTCTTTAGCTCTGAGATCTGTTTTTTATCTTCTTGTAGGTCATTATTGAGGATCTTAGGATTAGGCATGTTGACCTCCACTTGTTTCTCCTTCTGGGCTAAGCTTTTCTAGGCAGCCTCTAAATCTCTTTGTACATTTTTCAATTCCCCTTTTGAAAGTTGAAGTTTAGTAAGTGTCTTGGAAAGTTGTTCATTATGGTTCTGGGGATCCTAAGGAATGAGGACTACACATCTATGTGAGTCAATCTTCTATTGCAGCTCAACTATTTGCTTCTTGAGGGATACCACCTCATTGTTCTTGTCAATTATCTCATTAGCTAGGATCTCTTTTTCTGCTTCAACTTGCCCTAGCTCTTTGGATTGTACATGCTCATTTCCTGGCATTTTTAGCTTATGCCTTAGCTCCTGAATCTTTATTTGAGAACTCTTGAGCAGATCCTCAATAGCTGACCTATCTTCAAGATTCACCCCAAGCTTTACCACCAGCTTCTTGAAGCTTTCATTTTGTATGTGAAGGGCTTGGGAGTTGGCTTTCCCTTGCTTCAATCTGTTTACAACTTTCTCCAGTGGTGTTTCTGCCTGACTGATGGTCAAGGCATTCCTATTTAGCTCACTATATAACATTTCCCCAACCTGCCTACGGAAATTGATTTTGTCTGTGAGGAGAACACTTCCCAAATCCAAAGACACATCCAAGGTTTTGAATTGTGATCCTGAAGGTAAAGGTTGGGCTCGAGGATGCTGCAAGGAGAATTTCATTTGGTTCCTCTCCAAATACATTGCAATCACCAGCCTGATGGGATGTGGGGGTAGATGAGATGTCATTTGTTGTTGCATCTCCTCCCTCAATTATTTCTTTCTTCAATGGCTTTTCCTGCAAGCCTTCTTGATCCCATCATCGATGTACTAGTTGTCATACTTATAATAGCTACTTGTGAAGAATATGAGGCAGTGGATTGTGATGGATCTTCCAATGAGACATGAAAACCTGGTTGGTCTAGGCATGTCTCCACTAGCCTAGTTTCCAGTTCTTCTTCCTCTGTTTCATGAATCTTAGCCTTTTTGGATGAGGGTGTATCTACCATCTCAGTATCTTCAATCTGGCCCACAGGTCTCTTTTGTGCCTTGTCTTTAGGTGTCGAAGTCTCAATATCCATCTTTGTATCAAGAAGCCATAATTAATTGTCAGCTTTCCATTTCACTTCAGATTTAGACTCATGTAAATAAGTCGAAGCCTTTCTTTTTTCTCTCCTTTAGGCAATGACACCATTAGGGTCATAGTGTCAGATCTCTCCTAAGCCAAATTCCATCTCTTTGAGCAAGGCCTCGACTACCTTGAATACCTGGCATTAACAACAAAAGGTCCCACGAGCATTCCCAACTTGAAAAGATGTCCCTTCTTTGTAGGGACAAAATGGAGTTGATCTGTCGATAGACTCTGCCTAATGAATTCTAATGCAAATATCCTCATAGGCATGAAATCAGGTAGGTAGTAGGGGAAAGCTCACACCCATAAATTCTAATCTTTGTGTGGTCTTCAAACAAATACCAGTCCCCTACCCTGGTGTCTTTACTAAGTTGGAGGAGTTATTTTTGTTGGGGAAGAACCCTGGGAGGAGATACACCATGAATGATCCTATATGCAATGGCCATATAGGTGGAGATGAATTGTGAATAGTTCCCAGACCCTGGTATTTTTCTAACAGCAACATCCCAATCAAATACTGAGTTTCTCCTCTTGTCCTTAGAGAACAAGCTCAGGCCCAGACATTCAAATTCTTTAACATGGGAGTAGGCAAAAGTATAAAACAACAAGGATTAGTATATGAAATATGAAGTGGTGGAGAATTGATGCATTTGGAATCTGATGGCTTTAGACAAGTAAGTTGGGACTTTAAGTACACAGTCAGGTTGTATCATTTTCTTAAGGAAGCCCAAGGTGGGTTTGTTGGCTATATTGGCATCCTCTTCTCCCAGCAGGTGAGTAAAAACGTGTAGACTTTAACCCCGTACATAAATTTCTTGCATACGAATTCTAAAAATAGAAAATAAACAATGACAGGATCATAAAACATAAAACAAATATACACAGAGATTTTCCCCTAGATCCCAAAACCGGGTCTACCAGATTGATTTTTCATTATTTTCCTTTCAATGTTGTAATACATATATATACATGATGAAGCATCCATAAACCCCAATCCATTAAACCCTGGATTAGAACATAATTGTAGTTCCCTTGACCAAATCTACAAAATACCACGGGAAAAAAACCATCATGCCAAAAACCATGTGCAAAAACCATGCACAAAACCATAGGTAGGTTTGCCCACATAATATAGGGTCCAAAACAAATGTCCTAGGGTGTTGCACCCCACGCATGGGGATAGTCATGGAAATAATATAACACACACCCAATATGATGGAAAAGATCTGCATAAAGTGTGATGGGGAAGCTGTCGGCAATAGGCAAGGCTTCTAGCCTAGTAGCCAAGATCATTTGCAAGAAGGGTTGTTTCTCAGTGGATGTGAGAGTAGAGAAATAATACATCAGGACGGTGTCAACAAACTACAGAAGGTCAGGGGATAAGGGCATACCAACACTTTTGGAATTAGCTCTGGGGTGATTTCTAAGATTTTGACCCCCTGGGAGGAAACAAAGTAGTTATTCTTGTCGTTATAAGCTGCTGCCATCTAGGAGACAAATTTTGGGAAGCAATGCATGAAGGGTGCAATCTATTAGTACAATCTTGAGTCCACCACTCGGAAAGGTTCCTCCCCCCTGACAAAATTGCCAAACAGGTCAAAATGGAGGTCATCCAAGTAGTAGGAGACCGGGTCTGCAATTTATGCCTCTAGGTCCATGACAGGGTCAAGGCTTGACGAAGGCTTGGGTTCACGAGTTTTGGGAACCCTAAGGGCATTTAAGGACTTCAAGACAACCACTTTATGATTTAAGATGCTAACCTGTGAAAATTATGGAGTACATGGGAGAAGATTACCTGGCCACCGCAGAGGAGGTCGAAAATGATACTGGGATGAGTTGTTGGGACTACAAGGTTTTTAGATGGCGTTCATGGCAGGCTACTGGAGGGAGGAGCACTAGGAAGCATCGACAAAAATTTAAAAATTTGAGTGGAGGGAGCCTTTTTATAAACAGTGGAGGCCAACGGTCGAGTGATGTCATAGAGGGTGGACGCGTGTCATGACGGGATTCGATGATGGCTGGTGGAGAGGCAGATAGGAGCGGGAGGAAGAACCTAGGTTATCGTTAAATAATTTTAAATCCTACCTTTATTTTGCGAATCATAGTGCCAACAGATGAAATTCACCAGCTGGCATGGTCCCCACCCTGTTCCAGAGATCGAACAGCGGCAGGACGAATCTCCCCTTTGCCCCCTCGAAATTAATCTTAGTTGTTAGATCAAAAGTTGAATAGTCAACTCTGGAGGGACAGAGAAGTTTATCGTCTGAGCAAGTAGCCCCTTCAGACTGCTTCCGGAATGTGGTAAGGCAGATATGAGCGGCGATCCACCCAAAAGCTGCAAGAGTTTTAACTTTACCTTTATTCCGAGGTCCCGAGGTCCAATATGAAAATTTGGAGCCCATCATTTTCCACCACGTGTCACAGGGAGGAAAGAGAGGGAAGAACGACTATCGAGCCTCCGAATTTTTATTTTTATTTTTTCCCTCGACTTGAAGACTGCTCCCTTGCATTTGAGTGCTTAAGCTCTTCTTAGGTTCCCTTTTTCACACATGAGATATATTGCTTGTTGGGTTGTGTTATATTCTTTCCATGACTAACCTACGTAGTGAACCGGGGGGTTAGAGGGGGGATGGAGCCCCCCCTTCATTGCGTCAATTGCCGAGCGGGGGGGTCACAGTGGGGGCGGCAGCCCCCCCTGTTTGGGGGGTTTGAGGGGGGCAGGTAGCCCCCTTCTACGGGGTCCGAGGTAGCACCCGAGGGAAATTTTTTTTGGACCCTATATTAGGTTGGGCGAACCTACCTATGGTTTTTGGTCCATGGTATTGGACGCGATGGTTTTCGGTCCATGGTATTCGATGCTTCGACATGTATAAATATGTATTATAACATTGAAAGGAATATAATGAAAGATTAAGCTGGTAGTCCCAGTTTTGGGATCCAAGGGAAAATTTTCTGTGTATATGTGTTATGCTCTCACATTGTTTATTTTCTGTGTTTTAGAATTTGTATGCAAGTAATTTTTGTACAAGGTTAAAACCTACATTTGGTATCAGAGTTGTTTTTGGCTTCAAGGGGATGCCTTTGTTGCTGAGGGGTTTCGCTCGGGCCTGTGGTAGACCATGTTCAGTGGGAGATATGCAAGATCGATTCTTGTGGTAAAAGAACATGGCGAGTAGTGGAAAGATAGAGATTGAGAAATTTAATGGTCAGAGTTTTGAGTCATGGAAACTCAAGGTGGAGGATCTGTTGGTGGATAAAGATCAGTGGATCACGGTAGATCCGGGTACTAAACCAACGAGAGTGTCTGATGAAGAATGGAAGAAGTTGGATCGGAAGGTAAAAAGCGCAATATGATTGTGTGTCTCAGATTCAGTATTGCTGAATGTATCAGGGGAAGCTACGGTGAAGGCTTTGTGGGACAAGTTAGGGACTTTGTACCAATCTAAGTCTCTGGTGAATAAAATATTCTTGCGAAAAAATTTGTATAACTGGAGGATGAAAGATGGAGACTCGGTGACAGAGCATTTGAACGCATTTAATACTGTGGTAAGTCAGTTAGCATATGTTGATATTAAAATTTTTGATGAAGATAAGTGCATTAGTTTGTTGTGTTCTCTACCAGATTCGTGGGATAGTCAGGTAGCAATGCAACTGCCTTGCAGTTTGATGAAATAGTCTTAGCCTTGCTGACAGAGGAGATGAGACGAAAAAGTATGGAGAGCCAGAATGGTGATGCCTTGTCTGTACGAGGATAGTCCCAGAATAGAAACAAAAATAAGTCATCAAGTGGGAGATTTAAATCTCCAAGAAAACCTATAAAGGTGGTGTGCTAGAAATGTGGAAAGGAAGGGCACTTCAAAAGGGACTGTAAATCAAAAGGTCCTGATAAAGGAAAGGGATTTGATGATGCTTCTTTTGTAGAGGCGAAAACCACCTCAGATGAAGGTGGGGATGTGTACTTGGCTTCTTCAAGTACACATGTAGATCATGAGGCATGGTTGATTTACTTAGGTGCATCCTTTCACTTCACTCCAAGTAGAGAGTGGTTCTATGAGTATGATAAATACGATGGTGGTGATGTCTTCTTAGGGGATGATAGGAAGGCTAGAATCGTTGGTTGCGGAAAAGTAAAGTTGAAGTTGCAAGGTGGAAGGGTTAGAACACTTCCGGGTGTTCTGCATATTCCTGCATTAGCCAGAAATCTGATTTCTGTAAGCAAGTTGGATGATGCAGGTGTAAAGACAATGTTCGAGAAGAATACCTACAAGATGGTTCAAGGAGCACTGGTATTGATGCGGGGAGTTCGGACTATAACTCTGTACAAGCTGCAAGGTAGTACTATTGTTGATGAATGCAACAGTTATGTGGTTCTTGAAAGTGGAGCAATAAATATAGTGGTCTCCGGAGCGAAGACCATGCTATGGCATCAAAGGCTTGGACATATTGGAGAGAAGGGCCTTCGAATACTTCATGGTAAATGTATGGTAGAAGGTATGAGTAATAGCTCTCTGAATTTTGATTTCTGTGAAAATTGTGCATATGGGAAGTAGAATAGGGTGAGTTTCCCCTCTAGAAGTAAGAGGGTGAAACAGATATTAAAGCTTGTGCACAGTGATGTGTTTAGACCTGCGAAAGTTCCATCACTGGGTAAGTCTGTGTACTATGTATCATTTATAGATGAATTCTCAAGGAATACATGGATATATTTCCTTAAGAAGAAATCTAAAGTCTTTGACAGGTTTAAAGAATTTAAGGCTCTGGTGGAAAACCAGACAGAAAAGAAGATAAAGGTGTTGAGGACAGATAACGGTGGAGAGTTTTGCAGTAAGGAATTTGAAGAATTCTGTAAGAAGTGTGGTATAGCATGGTAGAAGACTACTCCATATACACCTCAACGAAATGGAGTTGCAGAAAGAATGAACAAGACGTTGATGGAAAGGGCAAGAAGCATGCTCAGTGGTGCTGGGTTAGGATAGGAATTCTGGGTAGAAGCGGTGGAGACAACATGTTATTTGGTAAACAAATCACCTTCATCAGTGTTGGAGGATAAGACTCCACAAGATGTATGGACTGGTAAGAAACCCTCTCTTTCACATTTGAGGGTATTTGGATGTGATGCATATGTACATGTTCCAAAGGAGAAATGAACCAAGTTGGACAGTAAATCTGAAAAGTGCATCTTTATTATGTATAAGGATGGTTTAAAGGGTTATAAGCTTTGGAACCTAGTAACAAGGAAGGTTGTGTCCAACTGAGATGTGGTGTTCAGAGAGGTGAAAGGTATTATTAAACATGAAGTCCAACCAAAGGAACCTGAGAAGATAGAGTTTGAGCTAAAGGAGGAAGAATCGAACTCTACAGCAAAGGAGGAATCAAAAGACAAAAATCCACAAACTTCGGGTGTGAGAAGATCAGTTTGAGAAAGTAGGCAGCTAGAAAGGTATAGTCCATCTGCTTTCTATTCAAAATTTTCTTTATCTATTACTAATGATGATCCTAGAACTGTGAAGGAAGCAGTAGATTCAGAGGATGGAAAACTTTGGAAAGAAGCCATGGTTGATGAAATGGCATCTTTGCACAAAAATGAGGCTTGGGATCTGGTGGAGTTGTCGGCTGGAAGGAAACCCATTGGCAACAAATGGGTGTTCAAGGAGAAGACAAATGTAGAAGGATAGGTGGAGAAATACAAAGCTCGGTTGGTAGAAAAAGGTTATTCCCAGGTGCCGGAAATTGATTTTGGTGATATTTTTTCTCCTGTCGCCAAGGTAACTTCTATTATAATACTTTTATCTGTTTCTGCTGCTTTTGATTTTGAGGTAGAACACATGGATGTGAAGACAACATTTATTCACGGGGATTTGGAAGAGAAGATCTACATGAAGCAACCTAAAGGCTTTGTGGTGAAGGGTAAGAAAGAACTGGTATGCAAGTTAAAGAAGTCTCTATATGGATTAAAATAGTCGCCAAGGATGTGGTATTAGAAATTTGATACATTTATACGGGGACTTGGATTCACCAGAAGTAAAGCATATCACTTTGTGTATTTTAAATTAATTGGTGACTCTGTTATTTATCTGGTCTTGTATGTGGATGATATGTTGCTGGTTGGAAATGAAAAAGAAATTATCCAGGATTTGAAGACCCATTTGTCCTCCAAATTTGACATGAAAGATCTTGGTGCTACAAACTATATTTTGGGCATGGAAATTAAAAGAGATCGGACAAAGAGAAAGCTCTAGTTAAACCAGAGGAAGTATGTCAAGACAATATTATAGAGGTTTAGTATGCAGGATCGCAAACTAGTGAAGGTTCATATTTTTGTAGGTGTAAAGTTATCTGCTGAACAGTGTCCCAAGACACAAGAAGAGGAAGAGGACATGTCCCATGTTCCATATGCAAGTGCATTCGGTAGCCTTATGTATGAGATGGTCTGTACTAGAGCAGACATTGCACATGCAGTGGGAGTATTGAGCAGGTTTATGTCAAAATGAGGGAAGGGGCACTAGACAGCAGTGAAGCGGGTTTTTAGGTATTTGTGTGGCACTAGTGATTATGGTTTGTGCTACCAAGGAAGACTAGGATTGGACAGAGTGTTGGATATTTGTGGATTTTTTTATGCAGACTAGGCTGGAGATCTGGATCAGAGAATACCTACAAGTGGGCATGTGTTTAACATATTTGGAGGTGCAGTTAGTTGGATGAGTAAGAAGAAATCTGTAGTGGCACTATCAACTACATAGGTAAAATACATGGAAGCCACTCATGCAAGCAAGGAAGCAGTTTGGTTGCAGAGATTGTGTTCAAATATGGGGTTAGTACATGGAGCTATAAGGATAGACTGTGACAGCCAAAGTACAATTTTCTTGGCAAAGAACCCAGCATATCATTCAAAGACAAAGCACATTGATGTTCAGTATCACTTTGTGAGGGATATGATAGAAGACAAAAAGGTTTTGCTGGTAAAGGTGGACACTTTGAAGAATACTGCAGATGCATTGATAAAATCTATGAGCTTTGAGAAGTTCTCTTGGTGTAGAGAAACAATGGGCATTGCAGGGCTGGATAAATGAGTAAGCTCTCTTGTGGCCCCCTGTGGAAAGAAAACAACAAGTGGGAGAATGTTGGTTTGTGTTATATTCTTTGCACAACTAGTCCACGTAGTTAACCACGGGGTTAGAAGGGGGACGTAGCCCCCCCTTCATTGCGCCGATTGCGTAGTGAGGGGAGTCACAAGGGGTTTGAGGGGTGCAAGTAACCCCGCTTTATGGGGTTCGAGGTAGCTCCCTGGAAAATTTTTGTTTTGGACCCTATGTTAGGCTGGGCAAACCTACCTATGGTTTTGTGCATGATTTTCACACATGGTTTTGGATGCGATGGTTTTCGGTCCATGGTTTTAGACGCGATGGTTTTTTGGTCCATGGTATTGGATGCTTCAACATGTATAAATATGTATTGTAACATTGAAAGGAACATAATGAAAAAGCAAGCTGGTAGTCCTAGTTTTGGGATCCAAGGGAAAATCTCTGTGTATATGTGTTTTATGTGTTATGCTCTCGAATTGTTTATTTTCTGTGTTTATACAATTCGTATGCAGGTAATTTCTGTACAGGGTTAAAACCTACAGATTGTATCTCATTTATCTATGGAATTATCCCTGGGAAACTAAAAAAGAAAGCATTGAAAAATGGATAAATAATGTCATTTGTTTGAATCTTCCATGTACTCACTCTCGTGAAATAAATGTAGTTATTACTAGCTTATCCTAGACGATCTTTGCCAAAATTCTCTGGAATTTTGTGTCATGTCAAGCTTCCGTACAATTTTTATTAAGTTTATTTTCAAATTTCGACTGAAGTTGTAGTTTAGTACAACTAAAAGGTAAAGTTTGGTATAACAAAAGGTTTCATGTAAGACCATGCATGTGAAATATTGTGTATGCATAGATCATACTATGCTTTAGATAGTAAGCCTATACCTCCAAGGGTTCTTCCGTGTTCTACCATTCATACCTACAGTTAAGATCAAGCATCCTATAGACCTTGAAATGAAGTGGATATGATCCTTTAGTTTAGAAATTCTACACCTTTTCTGCCTCGACATCATGGTAAGGAAAAAAAATGATCCCTTATGGATTTTGGTCTAATGCCAAATAGAGGTTAAACATGAAAATTAATTTAGGTTGAATAAAAATGAAACTACCTAACAGATGAAGACATTGTTTCACATTGTTAAATAACAAATTTTGCTATAGAGGAAACTCACCTTGCATTTGTGTCCCAAAAAGGCATCCAATGCAAGATGAAAAATCCAAAACAACATGCAAAGAACAAAATAGGGCTTTGATAGAAATTAATCTATTAATAGATTGGTCAGTTTTTAAAAATAATATTTTCCACAAGACCAACTATTCTAGGGGATGAAAAGCACATCTCATTATAGAGTTCATGTGAAAGCGGAATAAGGCGACAAATGAATAGCTTCAAAGTGTTGTCAGAAGCACCCACTCAATTCCAATGACAAAGAAGATATCCCAACTTTGCATTGCAACAGGTAAAAAGTATATAATTCTACATACTACATTACTAATAATCTTGCTCCTATATTCACAACTATAAGTAATGAATTTTGGTTAATATATGTTATGACATATTATTTGAGTTTACTAACTAGTAATTGCACCACATGTTTCAAAGGAAAATTTGTAAGGAAGTAGCGTAGGAAAGAGTAGCATTAAATTGTAACTCTTCCACAATGACAATGAAAGCGTCAATTGCAACATTTGGAGAAAAAATCATTGATGTGGTTGATACTCAAAACCAATTCAACAATTTCAAAAATTGTGAAAGCATGCAAAAGATAAAGAAATTTGTTCATGAAATAAGAGCCATTTTAAAACATTCTCTCATGGTCTTCCAGATCTACAAATATCACTATGAAGAAATCTTGGCCCTCAGTTGAAGTT
Organism: Pinus taeda; assembly: GCA_000404065.3. NCBI lineage: Eukaryota > Viridiplantae > Streptophyta > Pinopsida > Pinales > Pinaceae > Pinus > Pinus taeda. The sequence continues at coordinate 213,772 of APFE030662271.1, forward strand.
TTGTTGGACTTGCTAACCTCCATTTGTTTTGGATCCATTTTACTATATCTTGCTCCTAGACTAAATGTCCATCAACTTACAAATTAGGGCATGATCCTTCATAAAATTCCATGATTCCTTCAGTTGATTATTGGGAATGATGTACTTGGGGTTTGATGTCACCTTGGGGAGGCACCGCCCCCACAATATAGACTCTAATTGGGCCCCAAAATAGGGTTTCCTTTGTCCCAAAATATTATGTAGAGGAACATTATGGCCCATTCATGGGTTTCTGCAATCCCATAACAACATTATAATTAGAGGGGATTGCAGTCATCCTTGAGTTGCCAGTCATATAGTTCGCCAGTGGAAGCAATTGAGAATAATAGGGGAATTGAAGCACTCATATTTGAAGAAAAAAATCACAGACGTGATTCAGTGAAGAAACCCATAAGGGAAAAGACAACATGCAAATAATTTTACTATCAATGTTAGTTTCTAAAACATAATCAAGAATAACATAATGGAATATTGGCATCACATTTGAAAGTTGAAAGAAAGAAAAAATTATGATAATTGAGATATCATGTAATATTTGATTCCAACGTCAACAAAAGATGTCCAAGCATTGTTTTTTCTCTATCTTGCAATGATAATGAAAATAAACGGACAAATATGTAGGGCGTGGACCCTCTTTCCCATTGTTCATCATCTCCATAATTGGAGCAAAGATTGCGAAGCAGATATAAGATAAACGGAAAAACACAACACTTCTTGAATTGTGTAAAACAATAGTTATTAACTTTAATTTGTTAATGAGAAAGAGAAGCGTAGAGATTCAGATGTGAAAGAGAATTGAAGAAATATAAGGCGTATGTTACATGATCAAATGTGCAGTGCTGATAGAAAGATTGTTGATAGATGGTTAGGAAATTGGTATCACCATAGCCAGGTCTACAAAAAATCTCGGGTGTTTGATTTTTCACAAATAATATAATTGTAGTTATAGGTAGATCGAAGGCATCATCCAATTAAGTTGCATCAAACGTTATCGTGAAAGAATTGTTTTCGTTCTAGAGACCACTCAAATGCGGGGGCCAAGCAAGACGTTATGCACATGGGGTTTAGGAGTCTCTGATTTCTCATCTTCTAGTATTACATCATCTAAAAAACATCATTTACTGGATCATATATCACAATAATGTGTGACTTTACCTTCAATCTAATTCTCGCGTATGTAAACCTCGATTTATCGACATGAAGTTTTGTGTATTCCAAGTTTAGTCCTAGCTTCTCATTTGATGGATGAACATTGGAATCATTGACTATTTGTGAGTTGTAGCATATTTTTATCTTCTTTTCATTGTTTCATTTCCTTCATATATGGTTTTTTTTTATACATGTTTTGCTTACCTCTTTTTTTCACTCACTCATTGGGTTTTCCAGCCAAAATTAATGTAGATGAGTATCGATGGGCTTTGGTAGAGACATAATGCTATAGAAAATGAACGAACAATCCTTCTAGCAATCTCTAGTGATGTAAAATACTACGAATCAAAGAGAACCATTTTCATATCTTGCATCGAAGACCTATATAACCAGTGAGTGCCATGAACTAACTGATTTTATTATATATTTCAAAAGAATTTCTCCTAGAGAAGGAGATGAAAATGAAACAAATTTGCATTCTAGCACCGTCAAGCATGAAAGGGTCAAGTTTCTTAGTGATTCCTGCAGACCCAGCCCAACCATTTCTCCAAGGAATAAAGGGATTCGAAAAAATATCCACCAAGTGCTTCTTGCCAAAAATGTCATTGAAGTACCCCAAAAATGGGTCCAGTATGCAGTGATCCCCCCATACCTCATTATATTCAATGGTGAGGTTCAAATACCTTGCCAAAATAAGAGATCCCATCTTTAAGAGGTCACAGGATTCCAATTTATCCCAAAAATATCTTCTGGAAGAATATGGTGCATATGTATTAAGAATAATAAATTTGTCCTTCAAGCCCCTCATGAAACTAGATAGAAGGGTACCTACAGAGGATTTATAGGCAAGAAAATTCATGACCTTAGGATCCCAAAAATCTGTAAGACCACTAGATAAACTCAAAACATCCAGAACACATACCTGCTACCTAGGAAAAATACGAATGAGAATGGGCCAAATTTTTCTTCCAATCATCATTGTCTTTTGTAAAATGATAATATATGGATGATTAACCCCACTGAAGTGTCAGAGTATGAGGGATTTTCGGACACTCCCCAAGCCCTTGATGTCTAAGGATGTGATTATCATGGTAAGCCCTCATATTTTGGAAAACAATCTCTAAGGGCCCGAATAGGAGAGAAAGTAGAAATAAAATATGACGTACCGCAAGATGATGGACCAAGATACAGATTTTGAGGAAAATTGTGAAGATCACTATCAACCCCATTTGAAAAATTCGAAGGTTTTGAACATTGTTCCTTCCTAATGGTCACATTAATAGGAAAATTGGGTTTGATAGAGATATTAGGAGAGGAGGATGAATGAATCAGCAGGGTCTCCAGATGGATATTAGGGTGAAGGCAGAGAAACTCGATATACCTCCCGACCAAATTAGTAGGAAAAATGTCTATAGAAAGTCCCAAATTGAATGTGAGCAAGGTTAGGGATAACAACCAATGAGTCATCAATAGTGGAGGTTGTCCCATTAGCATCAAAATATAGAGTGTGGGTAGATTCCAAATTGTCCTAACATGGAGCAATTTCTGGTACTAATAACAATAAAGAACGTTCAATACAATCATCCGCCATCCTAGAACCCAGTAGAATAGGTTGGAAACCGCAAAACCATTACCGCCATTGGATGGCGAGGAATGATCCCCACCATAGATTGAAATGGGATTACCAAGCGGCGATGGGACCTGTTCATTCTGCCAGCCACATATAGGACGGGCGGGTGATCTAAATGACACCCGTAACCAAGCCATGTGACGGCAGAAAATAAAGGAAAGTTACCATATATTTCCATGCCGCGTGGACAGCACATGCATGCCACCCAAGCGACGAGTTAAATGCACTTTATAGCTTTTACGTTGGAAACATAAAAATCCCATGCCTCATACAAATGTGTGCATATGGTAAATTATTAAGGTTTTCCATTGCTGTATTTAGTGATGTAAATGAATCTTGTAATTCCGATAAGGTTAATACTGCAAAAAAAAAATTACTCGAGTCTAGAGTCAATACAATTGGTATCAGAGCCAAGTTTCAAAAACTGTGGCCTCTTGGAAATATATCTTTATATTAAAAAGAGTAAGCAAGGACAGATAAAAGTAAAATCATTTTTATTCCCAGTTCAATTTTGCGAGTTATGTTGTTTAAAAAAAAAACAGTTAAAGCATTAATCCTCCTTCTATCACTTTCCTTAGGTTAAGTAGAGGAAAACAGAAGACTACCAAAATGAGAAGAGCAGATAGTGTCTCACATATGTTTATGGTGGGTCAGGAGCCTGTAACAGGTCCTAAAAATAACCCAGAATTATGGGTATAGCTTGGAGAAGAGGCTCGCAATACTTGAGACTGTGCAAGAGTTGAAAAGTGAAATGGCCCGTCTACGAGAAGATAACGCAAGGTTAACTCTAGAGCAGGAAAGGATTATAAAAAGCCTATCTGACAAGCAAAACCAGCAACCACTGAATCCCATTGCTGAGCAGTAAAGGGAGTCTGAGGAGCGAAATCACCATACAGGACCCGAGGGGATAGAAGGAAGGGAGGAGGAATGCGAGGAACGATCTGATAATCAATTCGAGGGTGTATGGGTCTGAATTGATTAAATATAAAAAATAATTATATGCATCATTTCCTACCTCATCTTAGAGGTGGGATAGAAATATTTATTGAAATTTTAAATAGAAAAACCATAATTTTGATCTAGATAGCTCAAACACCATTGATGATGTAATGGAAACTCTTTGACATGAGGGCATACATCTTCATGAGCATAGAGAGAGAAAAGAATATGTCTTGTTGTGTTTGGCAACTTTAGGTAATTTTCCAAAATGTAAACTCATTAGGTTTTAAAACCTTTCAATTGTAACTTCAAAAGTCACAACTTTAACCAACATTCGTTTGATAGATCAAATGTCCAACAAGAAACGTAGTAGATAATTTAACATTCCTTAGATCTCAATCTAATGGGTTTGTAATGAAGCCAAAAGAGAAAAAAACCTCAAGTTATGAATGGATTATACACAGAGAGAAAAAATGATGGACACAAATCAAATGTTTAAGAGTTGAAATCTAGAATATGATTATGTTAATGAACCAAGAACATCACCTTATCTCAAGGCTACAATATTTAGTTCTATATTTATCATCATTTCTTAAGCCTCCCTCAGGGTTTGTAAACCTTTCTCGGTTAAGAAAAACTATAACTCTTCATTGAATGCCTCTATATCATAAATAAGGACGGTAGCAACTAAAATTTTAGTGATTTTACCCAACTTTTGAACTTTGTGATCAAATATATTGATGAAATCTTTTATGGTTTCATGGAATTATAAATGAAAAGACAATATGCGAATTTCCCTACAACAAAAATTTCATATAATTTTTGTGTTTCAACACTTTTTGTGCGTAATGGTGTATTTTTGGTATGTTTAATTTCCATACCTCATGTACTTAGTAAATAAATAACAGGATGACTCAACGATACCTAGTTAATGTTATAAATTTCCAACTCTAGCAGAATCGTCAAAGATAATAAACATAGAGGGAGCCCGATATTGATGGGATAATATTATTCACCTTTGAAATACAAATCTTATGTCTCTTCTCCATACTCCAACATAAATCTCTCATGTCTCTATGCACTACTGACCCCCAAATTTTTCACTAGTTGGGTTGCTAAATTTACTCTCATATACATACCATAAGAATGCATGTCCTTATGCCATTATCAATTATTTCTCCAACACTCTCATTGCATACTTATACATAGCTCACTATCATGACATTTAAGAATCTCCTGCACATTGTGAAGTGTTGTGCCTCTTGTACATAAGACCATCAACACACCCAACTCGAATAAAGTCAGATCCTACTTATTGTAAGGTCCTCCAAGTCAATTTTATCTATCAACTTTACTAACTTATCCATAACTGGGTCCATGACGAGATTGAGAAACTCGTAGATCATCAAATCAATCATTGAATCCTCTCATGGTGTCTCAATGCTTCCAATATCACCTCAAGGTGCTCTACTGAGTTTTATTTATATCCACTACTCTTAACCTTGGTTAAGTTGCTCCACTCATGATCTCCATAGATATGAAAAAAATTCCATGTCCAAGCCTTCATGACTACACCGAACCACTAACCAAGTGTCCCACACTAATGTCTCATCACAGATGCAACCAATCCTTCCAAACTCGACAATTTGGTCTTGTTGATGATGTCGTAATTTTGATCCCCAATTACCAAGTCTACTCTAAAGGGACCCATGATCCATATAAATTAAGGATTCGCTTGATCCATCTAATTCATTTGATCAAAGATCATCAACAAGTCATATCTTCTTTAATACCACACTCAACCATGTGAAGGCTCTCTTGATCACAACCATAAATTCATCAATTTTTCATCTCATGTACCTCAACCCATGGAATCATCATCCCATCATGCTATCACATTGTCTAGCTCCCATATACATCACTATGTATCGACTCCTATGAGCCAGTTACCCCACTAGGTCATCAAGTCCTCATCTTGGATCATAGTGAGCTCAACATGAAGAACATTTAACCAATTCTCATGATGATTTTATATCTTAACTGTGCTTTCCTTTTGTCTCAAGCGCTCTCATCCAAATGGTCTCAATCCTCAAATTATGATGAACACTTGGTGAATCTCTCCCATTGCCAACTATAAATCATCCTCTCCAAATATTTCTCATCCCTTTTCCTTGTCTAATAAATTGGCCCCATCCACCCTTGGAATGAATACATATTGGAAAACCTCCACATCAACCTATGCTATCTAAATCTCCACAACCACCACCTCCTCTTCCTTCGTGCTCTCCTCCTCCAACAACTCCTCCACCTCACCTCTTACACCTCCTTCTCCTCCTCTTCCTACTCCTCCTCTGCCAACCAACACCTCCCGCACCTCCTCTTCCTTGACCTCGATCTCAACCTCCTCCAACACCTTCATATTTGCCTCCTCCTCCTCGTCCTTCTCCTCCACCCCCAATACCTCCACCTCCACCACCTAAGCCTCTACCTTCAACTACTCCTTTGTGTCCTCCTCCACCTCTACCTCCTCCACCACCTCCACCACCTCCACCTCTACCTTCACCTCATGTTGGTCCTCCTCCTGTACCACCACCTTCCCCACCTCCACAACTGCCTCCTCCACAACCACCTCCAACTCCAGCTCCGCCTCCTCCTCAACTACCTACCCCTCCTCCTCTTCCTCCTCCACCAACACCTCCACTTCCATTGCCTACAACTCCACCTCCACCTCCACCTCCACCTCCACCTTCGCCTCCTCCTCCTCCTCGTCCACCATCACCACCTCCTCCTCCTCCTCCTCCTCCACCACCTCCTCCACCTCCACCTCCACCTCCTCCAACTCCACCACATCCACCTCCTCCACCTCCACCTACTACACCTCCTTCTCCTCCTCCTCCTACACCTCCTCCTCCTCTCCCACCTCGTCCACCTCCTCTTCCTCGACCTCGACCTCCATCGCCTCCAACACCTTCACCTCCGACCCCTCCTCCTCCTCCACCTCCACCTCCTCTTCCTCCTCCTCCTCTTCCTCCACTACCACCTCCTCCATCTCCACATCCCCTTCCTCCTCCTCCTTTCAACCCGCACACATGTACACCTCCTCCTCGACCGCCTTCTCCTCCTCCTCCTACACAACCACCTCCACCTCCACCCCCTACCACCACCTCCATCTCCACCCCCTATACCTCCACCTCCACCACCTAAGCCTCTGACTCTTACTCCTCCTCTAAGTCCACCTCCTCCAACACCTCCACCTCTACCTTCGCCTCCTCCTCCTCCTCAACATCCTCCACAACCACCTCCCCCCCCACCACTGACTCCATCTCCACCTCCTCCTCCACCTCTACCTCTACCTCATCCTCCTCCACCTCCACCTTCATATCGTCCTCATCCTCCACCTCCTCCTCCTCCTCGACTTCCTCCTTAAAATCCACCTCCATCTCCTCTTCCACCACCTCCACCTCCACCTCCACCTCCTTAGAAAAGTTGAAAATAAAATAAATTTGGATATCATTTCATTCTCTTTATCAATATATACATTATAATATAACAAATAATATGTATATAAAATTACAATATAAATAATTAATTATAAAAGCACAATTTAATTAATAAAATTTGTATTATTTATATGGAAGGATGTTGAAGTAAATCACAAAAAAACTCAATGCTTATTTTTAATGTCCAGAACTATTCAAAATCAATAGGCTAATTATATAAAATCTCCACTTCCACCTCCACCTTCTTAGAAAACTTGAAAATAAAATAAAATTGGTTACCATTTCATTCTCTTTATCAATATATACATGATAATATAAAAAAATAATATGCATAGAAAATTACAATATAGATAATTAATTATAAAAACACAATTTAATTAATAAAATTTTATAAACATTGATATAAATATATCAAACGATGTTGAAGTAAAATAAAAAATCTCATGTATCAATAAGTTACTATAAAAAATTTAAAAAAAATAAAATAAAATAAAGACAATTTACATAGACACAAATTCAGGAATGCCCAATATGACTAACATACAAACAAAAAACACAATGAAATTTAAGAAAACCTCCACTCGTCATAGGCGTAAGTACAACGGAACTTAAGTAAACTACCACTAGCTGAAATCCTTTTCGCTAAAATATTTGAAAACTTCATAAAAGGAGTGGATAATAGACACACTAAATTTACTTGACAACATAACAATACATGCTTTTGGCAACGGTTAAATGGTCGTCTGGCCCATCTTCTAAAACGTAACATTATATTTTTATATTTATACTTTTGACACTTGCCCTATGTGTAATTAGAAATAAATGCAAATACAATGTTGAGAAATGTGGAAGGAAGATATTGGAAAGCAGAGGGAGGGCATCACTGGAGCCGTGACTAATCCTTTGAGGGCTTGCTTTACATTCAAAATGATTAGCTTCACAGAAATGAGTGAAAAATTTCAAACAAATGGAGCCCTATAACTAATCCTTTGAGGGCTTTGGTTTACATTCAAATTGATTAACTTCATAGAAACGCGTGAAAAAATTCAAACAAATGAAGTCTAGAGAAGTTTACGATTATGATTGGTTGGATAATTCCAGCGATATCATATCTAACAAAGGTGTCATAAAATTACTCTTCCTTTTGATGATCGAAAACCGTGAAAGTAACAGATGAAAAAAGTTAATAAATGTGTAGCCGTAACCTAATCCTCAACCAAGGACCTGAACCCGACGTAGAACAATGCACAATGACCTGGATGAAGATACTTTTAATGTGGCCAATTATGTTCCTACAATTGATTTTTGTTGCAACAAATAGAAATTTGAAAGGCTACACAGAAATGAAATCTAAATTGGAATATCATAAACTAATTATCAAAATCAAGAAGGACGGGCGCCTAGTTTGAAGAGATTAAAATAATTAAAGAAAATGAAATAGAAACAACAAAATTACATTGACAACAAATTACCTAAAATTTAAAAAATCACAGGAAATAAATAGAGTACCTGAAACAAATTTGAAGCAGTGGAAGAGAATAGCCCAACAAGGGTTTGTGTAACAGGAGCAACAAGAGCACATTGGAAGATAACAATTCTCCCCTTGGCGATTCCTGTGCATAAAATCATAAGAAAGGACAAATAGAAGGCAGAAATGAATGAATTTACTTCGAGATATACCAAGAATAACATAATCAGAAATAGCATTGATCTCAATCATTTTGATACAACAGAGGATCTTTTGGAATAGTCGGATTTACAAACAGATAGATGGTATATCGAAATGAATAACAAAATCAAGAAATAACGATGATCTCAAACAATTGGATGTAGCGAGGATCTTCTCGAACGGTCCAAATCCATTGCGATCATCAATAGAAAGATAAGGAGGAGGAGGAGGATAAGGAGGAGGCGAAGGTATAGGTGGAGTTGGTGGAGAGGGGGGAGGTGAAGGTGGAGGAGGACTTAGAGGAGGAGTGAGATGTAGAGGCTTAGGTGGTGGAGGTGGAGGAGGAGGTGGTCGAGGTGGAGGAGCAGGAGGTGTACATGGATGTGGAGGAGAAGGAGGAGGAGGAAGAGGAAGTGGAGTTGGAGGAGGTGGTAGTGGAGGTGGAGGAGGTAGTAGTGGACAAAGATGAGGAGGAGGAAGAGGAGGTGGTGGAGGAGGGGTTGAAAAAGGTGAAGGTGTTGAGGGGGGTGGAGGTGGAGGTTGAGGAAGAGGTGGTGGAGGAGGACGTGGAGGTGTACGAGGTGGAGGAGTTGGATGTGGTGGAGGTGGAGGAGGTGGTGGAGGAGGAGGAGGAGGTTAAGGTGGTTGTGGAGGTGGAGGTGGAGGAGGAGGTGTACGGGGTGGAGGTGGAGGAGGTGTAAGAGGTAGTCGAGGAGGAGTAGGAGGAGGTGTACATGGAGGCTGAGGGGAGGTGGAGGTGGATGAGGTAGTAGTGGAGTAAGAGGAGGTGGTGTTGGAGGAGGTGGTGGAGGAGGATATGGCAGAGGTGAAGGTGTTGGAGGAGGTGGAGTAGGAGGTGGAGGTGGAGGAAGAGGAGGTGGGGTCCGTCAAGGAGGAGGAGGTGGAGGTGGAGGAAGAGCAGGAGGAGGAGGAGGAGGAGAAGGAGGTCTAGTAGGTGGAGGAGGTGGAGGTGGAGGAGATGGTGGAGGAGGAGGAGATAGAGGAGTAGGAGGAGGTGGTCAGGGAGGAGGAGGAGTTTGCAAAGGTAGAGGTGGAGGTGGAGGTGGTATTGGAGGTGGAGGAGGATTCAGAGGTGGAGGAGGGGATAGATGCTCACATGGTGTAGGTGGAGGTTGAGGTAGAAGTGGTTGTGGAGGTGTTGGTGAAGGAGGAGGAGGAGGTGGTCAAGGAGGAGGATGTGGAGGTGGAGAAGGAGGAGGTGGAGGGGTGGTTGAGGACGTGGAGGAGGAGTTGTACGTGGATGAAAAGGAGGAGGAGGAGGAGTAGGAGGGGTGGAGGTGGTGGCAGAGGAGGAGGAGGGGCAAGAGGAGGTGGAGAAATAAGAGGAGGAAGAGGAAGAGGAGGTGGTGGAGGACGCGGAGTTAGAGGTGAAGATTTTGGAGGAAGCAGAGGTGTAGGTGGTGGAGGTAGAGATAGAGGATATGGAAGTGGCAATGTAGGAGGTGGAGGTTGAGGAGGAGCAGGAGCAGGAGGTGGAGGTGGTCGTTGTGGAGGTATAGGTGGAGAAGGAGGAGGTGGAGGTGGTTGTTAAGGACATGGAGGAGGATGTGTACATGTATGTTTACGTGGGTGTAGAGGATGAGGAGGAGGAGTCGGAGGGGGTGGAGGTGGACGTAGAGGAGGAGGAGGAGGGGGAGGAGGAGGAGGTGGAGGAGGAAGAGGAAGAGGAGGTGGTGGAGGAGGAGCAGGTAGAGGTGAAGGTGTTGGAGGAAGTGGAGGTGGAGGTGGTGGAGGTAGATATAGAGGATGTGGAGGTGGTGGTTTGGGAGGTGGAAGTGGAGAAGGAGGAGGTGGAGGTGGTGGTTGAGGATGTGGAGGAGGTGTATGTGTACGTGTAAATGAACATAGAGGATGAGGAGGAGGAGGCAGAGGAGGATGTGGAGGTGGTGGTTTGCGAGGTGCAGGTTGAGAAGGAGGAGGTGGAGGTGGTGGTTGAGGATGTGGAGGAGGTGTATGTGTACGTGTAAATGGACGTAGAGGATGAGGAGGACGAGGCAGAGGAGGAAGAGGAAGAGGAGGTGGTGGAGGAGGAGAAGGTAGAGGTGAAGGTATGGAGGAAGTGGAGCTGGAGGTGGTGGAGGTAGAGATAGAGGACGTGGAGGTGGAAGCGTAGGAGGAGTTGGTGGAGGTGGTGGAAGAGGAGGAGGAGGAGGTGGTGGATGTGGATGAGGAGGTTGACGAGGAGTAGGAGAAGAAGGTGGAGGAGGTGGAGGTGGAGGTAGAGGAGGATGAGGGTGTAGTGGAGGTGACAGAGGTGGAGGAGGAGGAGGAGGGGACATAGGGGGAAGATGTAGATGTGGAGGAGGAGGTCGAGGAGGAGGATGAGGAGAAGGTGTAGGAGGTGGTTAAGGTGGATCTGGAGATGGAGGTGGAGATATGCAAGTTAGTTTAAGATTCATGTCTTCAATTCAAACATAAAATTTTCACTCTCTTCTCCATTGTTGGAAATGAAGGCTAGACTCTCAGGAATCCAAAACATATGTCTTCACATAAATAATATCCTACTATTATCTCAGAAGTAATTCGTTTAGATATGATATCTTGTGCAAGAATTCGAACCATTTTTCCCTTACTCATTTTAACACTGCTAGTTTTCATTTTATTACTTAATGATTTTGTGTTAATAGATTTGTTTATCATATAGGAATTTAACTTTCATTACATATTTTGTCATTTAGTGAATGTCATTTCACATTTTGTGTAATTTCAAAAAATTGTGTAGTGATTAACACTATAATTACTATAATAGTTTCACACCAAGGAGTTGAAAAACTTACAGATGGTGACGAACCACCAAATCCTAAAGATGTTTTCTTATTTCAAGCAAAGTAATAATTGTTTTTCTATACTTTGGGACAAATGGTGTAGTTTGTCTCCTACTATATATTCTATTACGGTCATTGAGTTTTACTATTTTCCTATGCGTTCTTCTAATCTTAAGCTTTATGGTATGCAAACGAATTAGGATAAATGTCTTATATGATGCCTTTTCATCCTATTTAATTATTCCTAAATGATGTCAGGCCTTGGATGGAATATAGTACTACCCAAAATTGTACTTAAAGTTATAAATCCCTGAAAACGAGTGCAACTCTAGGGGGTACACAAAAACATTTCCCAATGTCACATAAACAACACTTACTCTCACCATAGACTAGTTTTCTTATGATATAGGGGAAACCATAGGAAATATTTATGATAGTATAAGGTATACCTTCTCGATGTCATGTCCCTGATTTCATTATGGCAATGGATTTCACCGAATATCCCTTGTACCTTTTCACCAACTATCCTCTTCTCCTCTATCTAACCCATATATGCTTTAGAAAAACCCTGCCACAATGAAACATCTCTTATAACTCGTCAACACCTATACTTTTCACCTTTATCTCACCCATATCTCTTTTATAATATATAAAACCATATACTCTCAAATACAATTGAAATCATCTTCATCAATAAAATTTATAGGATTTGGCCCATGTGTGTGTTTAAGCATAGCTTCTTTAATCCATTTTATAAATTAAGGGAAAGTAACTTTAACATGGAAATATTGATATTCCCAACACCATGGATTCATAGGGACCAGAGGGTCTTAGTTCTCATATACCCCTATCACTGTCAAAGCCAAAATTTCTCTTAATTTGATTTTGGCCCTTTTCTATTCTTTCTATTCCAATCCCTTGGGTTCTAAACTCTTGAAATAGATGTTTGAAGTTTTCCATAACTTCACAACATTACCATTGCATATGTGGTTGAGTTGATTATATATATCGCATTAGGTTTTCTTTCAGATATAGAATTTGATTATGTTAATGAACCAAGTACATCACTTTATCTTGAGGCTACTATATTTAGTTCTATATTTATCATCATTTCCTTGAACCTCCCTCAAATTTTGTAAACCTTTCTCAGTTAAGAAAAACTAGAACTCTTCATGGAATGCGTCTATATAATAAATAAGGATGGTAGCAACGAAAAGTTCAGTGTTTTTAACCAGCTTTTGAAGTTTGTGATCAAATATCTTGATGAAGTCTTTTATGGTTTCATGGAATTATAAATGTAAAGACAATATGCTAATTTCCCGACAACAAAAATTTCATATAACTTTGTGTTTCAACACTTTTTATGCATAATGGTGTATGTTTGGTATCAAATGTTTTTAATAATTTCTTTGGTATGTTCAATTTTCATACCTCATGTACTTAGTAAATGTGTATTCATCTAGTAATGAACAACTTTCACAACAAAAGGAAAATGTAAATTAACATACCTAGTCATGTTTGCTTGAGTTTAAAGTTCTCATCAACACATTTACTTCCATAGATTGACTCTCCCCATGTCATCTCCAAGAGTGAAATCATAACTTTGAACATGAATCTAGGAATGATTCTATGGAATATAATTCCCTTATAATGGAGTGGATTTCCATATTTTCCAACATCTTTCTAACCTACAAAATTTAAATGTAAACTCAACATTCCTTCATGCTTGCACTAACTAAGGTATCTTCATCCCTTAATATTCATGGAATCTATAGTGGTAGTGACTCACTACAGTGAGAAAATAAATCAAGTTGTTGAGAATATTATGAATAAACCATCCAATGATCCAAATAAGAACTAAATAACATCATGACTCAATGATGCATACCTACTTAATGTTGTAAATTTCCGACTCCGGTGTAATCGTCAAAGATAATAAACATAAAGGGAGCCCAATATTGATGGGATAATATTATTCACCTTTGAAATACAAAGCTTATGTCTCTTCTCCATACTCCAACATAAATCTCTCATGTCTCTATGCACTACTGGCCCCCAAATTTTTCACTAGTTGGGTTGCTAAATTTATTGTCATATACATACCATAAGAATGCATGTCCTTATGCCATCATCAATCATTTCTCCAACACTCTCATCACATACTTATACATAGCTCACTATCATGACATTTAAGAATCTCCTCCACATTGTGAAGTGTTGTGACTCTTTTACATAGGACCATCAACACACCCAACTAAAATAAAGTCGAATCCTACTTATTGTAAGGTCCTCCAAGTCAATTTTATCTATCAACTTTACTAAATTATCCATAACCAGGTCCACGAAGAGATTGAGAAACTTTTAAATCATCAAATCAATCATTGAATCCTCTCATGGTGTCTCAATGCTTCCAACATCACCTCAAGGTGCTCTACTGAGTTTTATTTATATCCACTACTCCTAACCTCAGTTAAGTTGCTCCACTCGTGATTTCCATAGATATGAAAAAAATTCCATGTCCAAGCCTTCATGACTACACCAAACCGCTAACCAAGTGTCCCACATTAATGTCTCATCACAAATGCAACCAATCCTTCCAAACTCCACAATTTAATCCTGCTAATGATGTCTCAATTTTGATCCCCACCTACCAAGTCTACTCTAAAGGGACCCATGATCCATATAAATTAAGGACTCACTTGATCCATCTAATTCATTTGATCAAATATCGTCAACAAGTTAGATCTCCTTTAATACCAAACTCAACCATGTGAAGGCTCTCCTGATCACAACCATAAATTCATCATTTTTTCATCTAAATTACCTCAACCCATGGAATGATCATCCCATCATGCTATCACATTGGCTAGCTCCCATGTACATCACTATGTATCGACTCCCATGAGCCACTTACTCCACTGGGTCATCAAGTCCTCATCTCGGATAATAGTGAGATCCAGATGAAGAACACTCAACCAATTCTCATTATGATTTTATATCTTAGTTGTGGTGTCCTTTTGTCTCAAGCGCTATCATCCAAACGGTCTCAATCCTTAAATTATGATGAATACTTTGTGAATTTCTCCCATTGCGAGCTATAAATCATCCTCTCCAAATACTTATCATCCCTTTTCCTTGTCTAAAAAATTGGCCCCATCCACCCTCAGAATGAATTCATATTGTAAAACCTCCACATCAATCTATGCTATATAAACCTCCACAACCACCACCTCCTCTTCATCCATGCTCTCCTCCTCCAACACCTCCTCCACCTTCCCCTTGACCTCCATCTCCACCTCCTACACCTCCCGCTCCTCCTCGTCCTACTCCTCCTCTACCTCCACCACCTCCCCCACCTCCTCTTCCTCGACCTCCACCTCCTCCAACACCTTCACCCTCACCTCCTCCTCCTCGTCCTTCTCATCCACCACAACCTCCACCCCTACACCTCCATCTCCACCAGCTAAGCCTCTACCTTTATCTCCTCCTTTGCGTTCTCCTCCACCACCTCCACCTCTACCTTCGCCTTGTCTTGGTCCTCCTCCTCTATCACCACCTGCCCCACCTCCACAATTGCCTCCTCCACAACCAGCTCCAACTCCAGCTTCACCTCCTCCTCGACTACCTCCTCCTCCTCCTCCTTCACCACCTACAACTCCACCTCCACCTTCGTCTCCTCCTCCACCATCACCACCACCAGCTCCTCCTCCACCACCTTGTCCACTTCCATCTCCACCTCCTCCAACACCACCACATCCACCTACTCCACCTCCACCTACTCCACCTCCTTCTCCTCCTCCTCCTACTCCTCCTATTCCTCTCCCACCTCGCCCACCTCCTCTTCCTAGACCTGGACCTCCACCGCCTCCAACACCTTCACCTTTGACACCTCCTCCTCCACCACCTCCTCTTCCTCCTCCTCCTCTTCCTCCACTAGCACCTCTTCCATGTCCACATCCTCTTCCTCCTCCTCCTTTTAATCTGCATCCATGTACACCTCCTCCTCAATCACCTTCTCCTCCTCCACCTCCACCCCTACCACTACCTCCACCACCACCTCCACCTTCATATCCTCCTCATCCTCCACCTCCTCCTCCTCCTCATCTTCCTCCTCCACATCCACCTCCATCTCCTCCTTCACCACCTCCACCTCCTTAGAAAACTTTGAAATAAAATAAAAGTGGATATCATTTCACTCTCTTTATCAATATATACATGATAATATAACAAACAATATGTATATAAAATTACAATATAAATAATTAATTATAAAACACAATTTAATTAATAAAATTTTATAGAATTTATATAAATAATATCAAAGGATATTGGAGTAAATCACAAAAAAACTCAATGCTTATTCTTAACGTCCAAAACTATTTAAAATCAATAGGTTCATTATATAAAATTTCCACTTCCACCTCTACGTTCTTAAGAAACTTGAAAATAAAATAAAATTGGATATCATTTCATTCTCTTTATAAATATATACATGATAATATAACAAATAATATGCATAAAAAATTACAATATAGATAATTAATTATAAAAACACAATTTAATTAATAAAATTTTATACAATTGATATAAATAATATCAAACCATGTTGAAGTAAATGACAAAAAAAAACTCAATTTTAAAATCAATAAACTAATTATCTAAAAATTTTTAAAAATAAAATAAAATAAAAACAATTTGCATAAACACAAATTCGGGAATCCCCATATAAATAACATACCAACACAAAACACAACGAAATTTTCGAAAACCTCCGCTCGTCATAAGCGTAACAAACACAAAAACACAACGAAATTTTCGAAAACCTCCACTCGTCATAAGCGTATGTACGACGGAACTTAAGTAAACTACCACCGGCTGAAATCCTTTTAGCTAAAATATCTGAAAACTTCATAAAAGGAGTGGATAATAGTCACACTAAATTTACATGAAAGCGGAGGGAGGGCATCACTGGAGCCGTGACTAATCCTTTGAGGGCTTTGGTTTACATTTAAATTGATTAACTTCACAGAAACGAGTGGAAAATTTCAAACAAATAGAGCCCTGACTAATCCTTTGAAGGCTTTGGTTTACGTTCAGATTGGTTAACTTCACAGAAACGAGTGAAAAATTTCAAACAAATGGTGATCTAGAGAAGTTTGCGATTATGATTAGCTGGATAATTCCAGCGATATCATATGTAACAAAGGTGTTATAAAATTACTCTGCCTTTTGACGTCCAAAAACTTCGAAAGTAACAGATGCAAAAAGTTAATAAACGTGTAGCCGTAACCTCATCCTCAACAACAGAGGAGGAGGCTTGAACCAAGGACCTGATACTTTTAATGCAGCCAATTATGTTCCTACAAGTGATTTTTGTTGCAACCAACAGAAAATTGAAACGGTACACAGAAATGAAATCTAAATCAAAATATCATAAAATAATTATCAAAGTCAAGGAGGACAGGAGCCTGGTTTGAAGAGATTAAACTAATTAAAGAAAATGAAATAGAAAGAACAAAATTACATTAACAACAAATTATCTAATATTTAAATAAACACAACAAATTATCTAATATTTAAATAAACACAGGAAATAAACAGAGTACCTGAAACGAATTTGGAGCAGCGGAAGAGAATAGCCCAACAAGGGTTTGCGTAACAGCAGCAACAAGAGCGCATTGGAAGATAACAATTCTCCCCTTGGTGGTTCCTGTGCATGAAATCATAAGAAAGGACAAACACAAGGCCGAAATGAATGAATTTACTTCGAGATATACAAAGAATAACATAATCAAGAAATAGCATTGATCTCAATCATTTGGATACACGAGAGGATCTTCTGGAATATTCAGATTTACAAAGAGATAGATGGTATATCGAAATGAATAACAAAATCAAGATATAGCGTTCATCTTGATGTAGCGGGGAAGATACATTTGGCATGTTTTGGCTATAATTGTGGCTAATAGGGTTAATGTTGAAGTCAATTTTGCACAAGAATTACATCCTTCATAAAGTAGCTTGGCCCTTGTATAGAAAATTGCTCACCACTAGACAAACTCAACTTCTATATATATAAACTCATCTGTTTTAATGAGCTTTTCCCCTCCATAAATAAAAGTTATCGTTTCAAAAAAATAAAAATACCTAAAATATTAGATATGATATTAAAATAGTTTT